>PVKZ01005650.1:0-48870 GCA_004027375.1 Macroglossus sobrinus
CCAGTGATTGATTTATTTTCTAGAAAGACTAGTATTATTAAACTAATATTATAGAAAATTTTATTTTGAGTCTTCTGAATTTCTGTTACCTTTTTTTTTCTTCCCTATTTTCTCTCTTTGGTTTTTGTTGCTATTCTGCTTCTTCTGTCAAGAGGCTTCCCTCTCTTCCAACTTTGGCCTGATGGATTTGAGCCTCCCCAGGAATTGGTAGTACCTTGGTGAGCACTCTTTGGTGTGGGTGGTACCTTTTCGAACACTCTGTGCTGACTTTGTTCTTATATTGACCTTTTCTGCCAGTTCCTCTGCTCTCCAGCCCCCTCCATTAGAAGGAGCCAAGCATTCATTTGTCCATCAAATGTTTTATTTTTGTAGCTCCTGAATCTTCCAGTTCAGTAGATGCATTCCAGGCCAGAGGCTGCCTAAATTACTTTTCAACAAACACTGTCCTCCAAATGCTCCTTCCTGGGTGCAAGCTAAAAGATTGTTTAACGAGAGTGGGAGTGTCTGGTAACAGAACTCAGGGGGAAAACTAGTTATTTAGATGAACTAGAAGCTGAGTTTTATCTAGTTAATGTGCTTAGATTTGTGAAAATCCTTTGGTTTTAGAAATAATGATTCTCATTCCAAATTAAACTCCATACAAAAACATTTTTGCTTAGAAGGATTCCTTATGTCTGTAGCAGACTGCAAAATAGTTACCATTCTTCGCCTCTCCCTATATCCCTTCTCTTTGCAATGAGAGACTGTAGCTTCTGCCATAAAGAAGCAAAGTCTGTTTCTCCACATTGAACCTGGGCTGGGCTTGTGGCTCTCCTTGGCAAATAGAATACAGCAAAGTGACTGTGTGTGAATTAAGAGCCTGGCCTCAAGAGACCTTATGTGCTTTCATACCTTCTCTTGGAACACTGCCAGCCACCATGGGAATAAGCCTGGACAGCTAGATGGAGGACAAGACCCTATGGGGACCAGAGCGAAGTCATCCCAGTTTTCCAGGCAAAGCCTCAGATGTGTGAAAGAGCTCAACCAAGACCAGTCAAGCCTGGCTCAGATCAGAAGAACCATCTAGATGACTGTAGACTCGTAGACCATAATAAATGGTTGTTTTATACCACTGAATATTGTGATGATTTGTTGTGCAGCAAAACTAATGGATTTTAGGTTTTATAAACCTACCAATACACATAATATTAAGATAATTGTTTAGATTCCAAGAAGACAATGACAAAAGTGGATAATAATGATTAGCAGAACGGAGAAGAGAATAGAGGCAAAATGCCAGTATGCATGATTTTTTTTTTTTTAATGTTGTCTTTACTTAGTCCCATCGGTGGGTAAATCTTTGGGGATTCACATTCTTTACTGACTTTCATAGTAAAATGCTCATGGAATGTTATGATCCTATTCCAGCTGAGGAGACATCAAACTCTAGGTTTTTCTGGGATTTTGCTCAGGGTCTGTAAGCAACAGATCTTCCATGAGAAGCTGTGATTGGTCTTTAGATATAAATCTAGCCTCCGAAAGGTAAAACTTACATTACTTTAAATTACATTCCACTCTCTTTTTCTGGGACTTCTGTGTGTCCTGGGGTATTGTGAAAGATGGGCATCCAGGACAAATTAGATGAGGGGTCAACTTGTCTTGTGACACTGCTGTTGGATGGTTAAGGTCTATGAGAAATTTATTGGACACATTCTATGTAGCATCACATTAAATCTTTCAGCTTTAATAAATTATTTTTCAAAAAATTATTATTATTATTATTTTACTTCCAAACAGTTGAAAGGCATAAGTAAGAGAGAAAAATGCGTAGTTTAACTTCTGGTCACTCAACATTTAATCCTGTGCTCAGTGGCCCACACGTGACACCAAAGGTCTTTAACACTGAGTGTAAAAACAACATAAACAAATTTGAGGTAGTGATTTCTTTCCCCAAATTTCTTTTTTACTTAGCAAAATCCACAGAAAGTGAATGCTATGACTAAGACTTCCTCCTATTTAAAAAGTTTGAAGGAAGTTATTTCCTTCTTTGAGTGACAACATTCAGATTTTGACTTTATCTTAAAGAGGCAATTTCTCATTACTAGGCCAAATTCAAACTCCTCAGAGTGAAATTTGGTAAACTCAAGCAGAATTGGTGTCCAGATATTTAAAAAATTTTTGCATTTATGTTTTTTCTTTAGGAAATTTTAAGACGAATGTAAATTAATATAGATATATACATATTTAAATCCAAGGTGAGCAGCTTTCCCATTTTTTAAACAGAACTGAAAAATTGTTTTTACTTTGAAAAGATATTTGAGATTCAAGAGAGATAAATGCTAGATAAAGAAAAACACTGTTGTGAATCATATGCTTTCTAAAAGGAAAATGTTCAAATTATCTCTGAATTGCATACTGTTTGGCTGGTCAGCTGTGCCAAGATGAGTTTGGAACTTTGCCCATCAGATTCCTTGGCTTCACTGAGCAGTCTTGCTTGTACCAATGCTAGCATAAAATTCTTGCTACTTATTTAAGGCACAAATCAACATAGAGGTGCACATTTTAAGCCTAGAGAATCAGAGGGAAAACTAGTCACGACAAACTGGTAACATTAAACTTTACTTAGAAGTCCGTGCTAAAGACTCTTTCCAGATCGAGAGAGGCATATAGAGACACTGCCTGGTGATAACTATCTGCCCAGGATCTGGTTCCCAGGTTGAATAAAGCCAATAGCCCTTCTTCCTTTCTTCCTTGTTGAATGCCATCTTATGTTGGCTTGTTTCTGCCCAGTTGTGCTATGCATTATACTTATGGTATAGGAGGAGATAGTCAAGTGATGTAAGATTTATCTTTTGAAGGCAACATTTGTATCCAAAGACAGATGACAGCCCCTCATAGAAGATCTGTTATTTCTATACCCTGAGAAAGCAGTACCTGCATGGAGTTCAGCTCAAATGGCCACAAGGCCATTTCTTTATAGAGGATCGTTATCCTCCATTCCCAAGCTGGTATTTCTGACTCTACTGTCAATCTCCAGTCACAGTATTCCAGGTCTGACTTTAGTAAATCCTGTTCTAAAATCAATTTTGAATCCATTGATTCTTAATTTGGGCATGCAAGGAATGATTTGGGGGGTCTGTGAAACTCATGAAAGTATAGTGAGAACTCAGTGTGAGGAGGCATGTAAGTGCATTTTTCTATGGGAGAAATTTCAAATCTCTCATTAGATTCTCACAGGGATGTACCCTCAAAGTTAGAGCACCATCACTTAAGGGGACATGGTGATTAAAGATTCTCTGCTCACTGTGACTCATGGCTCCTTCTTAGAGAGATTGGCATAAAGGAACTCACTGTCTCACAACTTATAATTTACCACCCATAACACAATGACCAAAAAAACTTTTGAGCAGATGGTACTGACCCTAAGTATAATAGATGGATGGACATACAGAGAATCATGCGATCTGTGGCAGGACTTTATGGAGGATGTCAGACTTTGAATCTTTAACATTTTCAATTATTAGCTAAGAAATTCCTGATTATTGTAAAGGCAATAGATTATAAACTAATTCTACACAGTGTTTAACTAAAAAAATTAAATTTTAAAATAAATATTAGGAATTTTTTGGCTGTGTTACTATCTACTTAATAGTGGCTTAAATAATAAACACATTTTATTATTTTGTATAACGTAAAGAGTGGAGGTAGATGTTTCCAGAGTTTTTTTCAGAATTGTTAGGGACTCAATGTATGTGTCTTCCCAAAATTTATATGATGAAGCCTTAACTCCCAATGTGATGGTATTTGGAAGTAGGGCTTTTGGGAGGTGATTAGGGTTATATGAAGTTATAAGAGTGGAGCCCTCATAATGAGATTAGTGTCTTTATAAGCAGAGACACTAGAGAGCTTGTTTTCTCTCTCCCCAGCAAAGGCATATCAGGTCAAGTGAGTACACAGCAGGATGACAGCTGCCTTCAAGCCAAGAGAAGAGTTTTCAAAATGAAACCTACCTTGCTGGCACCTTGATTTGGACTTCTTAGTCTCCAGAACTGTAAGATATAAATTTCTATTAAGTTATCCAGCCTGTAGTATTTTGTTATGGCAGCCTGAGCAGACTAATACAGAGTTCTAGGTTGGCATGTCCATGAGTCTCTTGTCTTTCCCTTCATGGTTGTAGCATGGCTACCACACCTCTGGGCATCATTGCACAAAAGTGACTGTAACTAAGGGTAAAAAGCTGAGAGATAGCCAGAACAGTGAATATGATTTCTCTTCATACTCTTCTTTTATCAGGGAAGAGAAAACAAAATCTTCCCAGGAAACTTTCCTTACCATCTCCCCAGAAAACTCTACACCTCAAGGGCCAGAATGGTTATGTGGCCAATTCCTAGAAGCAGGGAGTCTGAGAAAGTGAGTGCCTTGCTTTTTCAGCCTTTGCAAAGGGAAATTGGAAATGATTAAGTGTGTCAGGAATAGCTACTGGGCGTCAACATCATTAGGGTCTCTGATGTGGTTGCCAAAATAAAAAAAAAAAAAAATTGAGAGATTTTATTTAAACTTCTGCATTGCATCATCTCTTGAAGAATGAGAAAATCTGGAAATGCTGTATATGCTTGCATAGAAATGATAAGCCAGCTCTCAGTAGCAGCTGTTCCATTAGGATCGGGCATGAGAATTGATTTTGCCGCAGGCCTCGTTGTTCCCCGTTTTTCTCTATCACTGGGACCCTGTTATTTGTCATTTCTCATTGTGTTTGTATTATTGCTTTTATGATATGTGCAATCTTTCATTTGTTCATGGCACCTGGTTTACTTCTGTATGCATATCAGTTGAAATGTCTTAAATGGTAGGACTACGGAGGAGAAAACAGCATCCAAAGAGATTTCTTTTCTTGGGCCCCAGGCTATGTGAAAAGTTTTGCTTGTAAAGAAGAAAAATATAATTTTTCAACAGATCTTTTAGAATCTTAAGTGTTGTAGATCATGTGAAAGTAACGAAGATGTCAACTGGAGGTGTTTGGAGATGTCAACTTGTCACGTCCAGAAGAAAAAGTTAAAGAGGACAGAAAAATCAATTTTCAGCTACTTAAAAGATTATCAGATTTGGAAAAAAATCACACAGTTTTTTTTTTTTTAAAAAGGAGTTAGCAAGCTTGATCATATAACAGTAAAGGGAAAATATGTTATACAGTGATTTTAAGAAGACTGTAATGGATTCCCACATGAAAATCTCATTAAAGAATTGAGAAAACAGCATCATAAAGTTGGTAAGGTTTTACTTGTATCATTCTTAACATGTCTCCAATGGATTTTTATTTACATATTGACTTCAGGAACCCAGAGCATCAAAATTGTACCATTCAATACACAATGACATGGCAGCATCAGTACTTCCTAACTCTTGAAAATGAAGACTATGCACAGGTTGAAAATTCACAAGTATGTATGAATCAGGTCACTGCAGGCATAAGGGTCTCTTTCTATCAAATAATCTCTCTCCTCATAAGGCTCCAATAGTTCCCCAATTTATATGCATAAAATCTTATTTTTGCACTATTACATCAGGTTTTATTTCATTTATTTAATTTTAAAATGCTCTCTTAAACAATTACTGAGAGAAATTCTGCACAATATATTTAAAAAATTATAAAATGGAATGGAAAATAAACCAGCTTTCAATGAAATATAAAACTATAAATTTTAGGGTGCCAAGTAATTGAAAGAAGGCTACTTAAAGATTTCAGGCTACAGATGGATAATTTTAAGTGTACAAAAGGTTAGCTAATAAAAATAATCTCTAAGATGTCTTTTAGGGTATTAGGATTCTGATATTTCTTAACATTTCTAGAGGAAAGACAAAAATATTTCCTAAAGTTGTTTAAAATATCTATTAGTATATACAAATAATTTTCCTTTACTAGGAAAAAAAAACAGCATTGAACAATCTGTGTTTCCCATAAACTGAAAAACAGCAATGTCTGATGGTCTGCCATCAGAAGAAGTGCTGTGTTCACTTAATATCAGTGTTTTATATCAAAGTTTATCCCAATTTGGAATTACAGAAGTCTCGCTGAGGTATGTTGTTGCATGGAATATTTTATGTAGAATTTTGTATATTAAATCTTATATCATCTGCCCAACTCACAAGGTTTGATTCTAGCTAGCTGCTCTCACATGCTCCTCTGTTGTTGTTTATTGATTCCTTTTATTCCAGAAAGATTAATGTCTATTGTTTCAGGTATACACTGGGTATATTTTATCTTATTGTGTCTTACACTCTTTCCTTCGTCTGGGAAGTCAGTTGTTTCACATGCAATTCCTATTCAAATCAAAACAAATTTTCAAGATCCAGTTGAAGGCTTCACCTCCCCCGGGAATCTTACCTCATTTTTGGCATCATTACTATCCCTTTCCATTGAGTTGCAACACTCTCCACTGCCTTGTGGAGAATGTTATTGCTCTATGGATGGGGATGCTATGCTCATCAAGGACAAGGAAAAAACATTTTATTTCTTTCGTAGCCTTCACATTGCCCATCATAGCACTGAGTACAGAATGAGAACTCATTAAGTGCTGGTGAATAATACTTCCCTGAAATTGACAAGCAGAGTTCAGTACTCTTTTGTTCTTGTCCAATGAAGATTTGTTCAGCTCTCTTAGAGCACTTGGCTATAAATACATGTTTATAACACATCTTCCATACTAGACAGTAAATCTTTGGTGATCTGCAAATATATTCTTTTTCATCCTCAAATCGCCAGTATCTTTCACACAGTAGACTCCTTATAATAAATGTGTGCACTGTATTTTTTCAGGTTAGGATAACTAAGATTGTGGAAGGCAATCCAGTTAATAAAATAACACTTGCAGTACTAAATGCTCAGGAGGTAGAAATGTGTATGAGACTGGTAATTCTGATCAGGAGAGAAGTTTGCTGTATTAAAAGAGAATGTTAGACTCTAGGACTCCACAGAAAATTTGGAGGGCTTTGACCTTCATGGGTCATGATGTAGGGACTGAACGTCATGTTACCTAAATCTTAAGGGACCAGGAGTCTTTAGCTGATAAGTACATTGAATTTGTATCCCCTTGTCAGTACTCTACATCACTCATATTCATTTTCCTAACAATTAGCCCAAAATGAAGCACATTGTAGAAGCACTAATATATTTGTTGAGTTTACATTCTAGTTGTGTTTCTAATACTCTTAAACTATGTTCCAGAGAACTGAAGGATCCTAGGTGTTGCTTCAAATTATTTTTTGAAGCACATTAATGACTCCCAAATCCATAACTTCATCTTGGATCCAACTGCCTACTGGATATCGCCTACAGTTCCTCAAATTCATCCTATATAGAAGCTCTGGGTTCATATGTCCACTTTATAAAGAGCAAAAAAAAAAAAAAAGAGAGATTCTCTTGTTACCAGAAGCTATAACAACCTTGGAAGAAGAAACAGTCCCAAAATGTCCTTGGATCAATTCTATGTTTAGGGAGGTGGAATAATCTAATTGGCTCACTTGGGTCATATGAATTTCCCTGAGGAAAGGCAAGGAAAGCCCCCTTGATTGACAGCTCCATTAAAGCAGACATGGATTAGGGGAGCTGCAGTTCCCCAAGGACAGTAAAGTGGAGCAGATAAAATGACAGAGGGTACTTATGATAGGAATGCAATAAATACTTGTTAAATTGAGTTGTGAGAGAATCTTCACAACCAAAACTTGTTTCAAACTTTGCAAAGATAATTTTTGACCTAGCTTTCAATAAGAACTTACTTTTTTGTTGAGCCAACTTGTTCATCCTTGAGAAAATTCTTGGTCTAGAAGCTGTCACACCAACTTTTAGCCCAGGCTTAGGCAGATTTATAACCTCCTGAGATGTTAGCGTTATAATGAAAATGTTGACAGTCCCAGAGTTTTGCTGACAGGAGTGGCACTTCCGTGATAAAACTAAAAGATGAATGGAAATACCGTGCCTCATCCTTGTGAAATTATCACGAGTTTAGGTCAAAGAGAAACAAATCCTTAATTAGTCCAAGGCTGCAAGAAAGACCCTCTAACATATAAGTCCCAAGCTGGTTTGAATTAAATTGTTTGGATTTTTTTCCCCCCAGATTTTTAAAACAAGTCTGAAAAAGTTGAAAGATTTATTGTTTATTATCATATGAAATATATGTGATTATTTTATATTTCACTATCATTATTTTACAAAAGTTATTTCACCTTTGGCTTTATCATTTAAATCCGAGGTCAAAAAACTAGAACTCATAGGTCAAATGTGGACCACCATAAGTTTTTGCAAATACAGATTTATTAGAACACTTAATTCATTATGCCTATGGCTACTTTTGCCCTATGGCAGAGGTAAGTAGTTGCAACAGATGATGTGGCTTGCAAAACCTAAAAAATTTACTATTTGGTCCTTTACACAAAAATCTGCTGACCCCTGCAATTTCTATAATACATTATCTGTCTATCGCATTGTGTGTTCACCCTCCAAATCAAATCTTTCGTTCACATATTTGACTACTTTTACTGTTTTCTACCTTATCCCCTTTCTACTTTCCATCTGGTAACCACTAAACTGTTGTCTGTAGCTATAAATTTTTGTTTGTATTTTTTGTTTGTTGTTTTCAGTTTTGTATCCCACACGTGAGTGAAATCATATGATTTCAACTTTTTCTGTCTGACATATTTTTCTTAGCATAATAATTTCAGTATTCATCTATGTTGTTGCAAATAGCAGTATTTCATCTTTTCTTATGGCTGAGTAATATTCCATTGTGTATATGTACCACATTTTCTTTATTCAGTCATCCATCGAAGGACACTTTGTTTGTTTCCATGTCTTGGCCACTGTGAATAATGCTGCAATGAACATAGGTGCTTACCCCTGGTTTAAATAAATGATTTCCAAAACTTTTCACTGTTTATTTGGTTTCATACTTTCATACATTACCTCCTTGCCTTATACATACATCTTTCTAATTATATATAGAATATGTAGTTTTATATTAAAATATAAAGTTCGATAGAAAATTTTATTCTAGTCTTTGAGATAATTGAAGACACCTGGGTTCCCAATATTGCAATAAAAACTTAAGTATTCTAGTAAGTTTCAGCAAAAGTGGAAGAGCTAAAAAAAAAAAGTTCTTTAAAGTTATTGTCTTAGAGAACATAATACCAGGAATAAAAGATGAAAGAATTACAATCAAAATTTTACAATTTTCTTTTTCTTTGTTAATTCCACATGGGCGTAAAAGAGCACATAGAAATTCCCTCAGTGGTTATGAAACTCCTATTGTATATTGGACACTGTGGTTAGCAATTTTATTTAATTCATGTGCCATTTAACTCTAGCTCCTATAGTTGTTATTAGAATTAATTGTGTACAGTTGAAGGGACAGAGGCTCAGAGAGAGAAAATAATTTTCCCAAGGCTACTTCACTAGCAAGTGGTAGTGTTAGAATTGAAATCCAGATTTTCTGATTCTGTCTTGCTTTCTTAAAAACCTGGGCTTAATTTTACATAGCGATGTTTACATTAATAAATAGCATGTGGAATTTTTCTGATCATTAGATGTTGACTTTATTCTCACTAACAGGCAGCTCAGTATAGTATAGTGGTACTCAAAAATATGGATCCTCTTCTAGGGTATGTGAGATCAAAATTATTTTTATAATAATACCAGGACATTATTTGACTTTTTCATTTTAATGCCCTCACATGTATGCAGTGGAGTTTTCTGAAAGCTACATGATGTGTGATGATATCATTGTTCTGAGGACTAATGGAATAAATGTGTGGTCATGTGCACTTAGATTAAAATTTTTTGTTTTAATTTAAATAGTGTAAATATTGACAAACATACCCACCTAAACAAAAGCCCTTTAAAGTCTTCAGTGTTTTTTAAAAGTGGAAAGAGGTTTAACCAAAGCACTTGAGAACTATTGGTGAAGTTACTAAGATGTCTCCTACTCAATATCTCAAGCCAGACCTCCTGGATTTAAAGCCCAACTCTACCACTCATTGTCTTGAGAAAGTTATTTGGCCTATTCAGCCCTTGGTTTCTCATCTCTGAAGTAAAGACGTTAATTAGTACCTGCTTTACAGGGTTGTCTAAATACATTGATATTTAATATTGACAAATCTTTGTTAAATGAAATAATTAGGACTTTAGTTTTAAGAGTTTTGAGACAGTGTTTAATTTATCAAGAGAAATCACCTTCTCTCCCTGACTTCTGTACTATAAATAGGCTTTTTATAATTAACAATTATGTAATAAATTTGTCCTAAACTTGTTTACTTAAAAAAAACTTTTATTACAGAATAATATGTGCAGAACAAAATCTATTAATCCTTATTATATAGCTTATTTATTACAAAATGAGTCCATTAACACGACTACCCCTATGTCAAGAAATTGAACATTGTTAACACCTGAGAAACCTTTATTCTCTTTGGTCACATTTCCACCCTGTTACCCAAGGACTAGCACTATTCCATAGTTTGTATGATTTTTGTATCTGGCTTCTTTCATTATTCTGTTTGTGAGATTCACCTATGTCGTTATGTGTAATTTGTTGGTAGTTCTTTATTGTTGTGATAGTATTTCATTGTATGAGTATACATAATACACTCTACTAATCTATGGGTCATTTCTAGATTTTTACTATTGTGAATAGTGCTGCTATGAGCATTCTTATTTATGTCTGAACATAAATTTCTGTAAGAGAAATTCTTAGGAGTGAAATGATTGGATCATAGAGATTACATATTGCTCTGTCACAGAGGTGCCATTGCTGGGTCTTGGAGATACATATGTTAAGATTTCTAACAGTTTTCAAAGTGGTTATGTCACTTTGCACACCCACTAGTAGTGTATGAAAGTCCAGTTGACTTTGTCTGTATATTTAATTTTAATCATTCTTGTTGTTGTGTCCTGGTACTTCATTGTAATTTGAATTTTTATTTCCCTGCTGGCTAGTGAAGTTGAATATCTATTCATATGTTATTTGGATAAAGACTTCTGTGAAGTATGTGTTCAAATCACTGGCACATTTTTTTCTATTGAGTTGTCTTTTTTTCTTATTGATTTGAAGAATTTATTTTTGTATCCTACAGGTATATTCTTTGATAGTTTTAGGATCTTTTAAGAATTCTTTAGAGAGTCTTTCTAGCATTCTGCAACCTCAATCATTTAAAAATTAAAATAGCAGAAAAGGTTTATTACTATAGTGTCTAATCTCAAATTCATCATCATAAGTGCTATTGTAAACATGCAAGCATGTGATGAAAAGAGCAAAACAAAAGGAATTTTGCTTCTGTAAATTAGCATTTATATTTCAGCTGCTCTGCTTACACACCATTGAATGTACACTCCAGCATGTGGTTGAACAAGAAAGACAATAATACTATACATAGAACTTGTCCAGAAATCATGCTCCATGGCACTTGACAAATGACCAGAAATCAGCTACGAGCCGGTGGTCTCAGAGAGTAAGCAGAGACTACCCTGATTTACAGATATGAACCCATCATCCAAATAAGTGAGTGGTGACTTTGGAGAAATGTTCATACTGAGTTCCTACTGTAATCTTTACTGTGGGAGGCAGTGGTACAGTTCATTCTCAAAGGAACTTCCCCTTCACTGGTCAGGGACTTAAACATACAGAAGAATAATCAAATAGTCCTTGACTTTGGATTTGAATGGTCTTTCCCAAACTTCTCATCACTAGTTCTAAAATACAGTTTCATATTAAAATACTTTGAGAAATTTCTAAATAATATCAGTGTACAATTGTGGTCCTGGGAATTAGGTGTTTTATTGCTTTTTGTGTTTGAAAAACTACATAATTCTAATTGCAGCAGGGTTGAGAACTACTGCTTTCAGTGTGGTAGATGGTGTGTTTCAGGAAGGAATTGAGAAAAAGAGTCTATAACCTATTTGCTCCACTTCCTGCTCTAAAGGGGAGATGTGGGTCTGAGTTTCCTACTTTTAGGGTATCCTGATGTCCACCTTTTCAAAGTCAACTAAGAATCTTGGCACTTCTGCTCCTTAGCTTCTTCTCCTTTCCTCCCAGCTCTTGGTCTCCCAAAATCTCGTTGTTTTCTTTCTTTCTTTTCCCCCACTATTTATATTTCCTGTTGCAGGAACCTACCTTTTCTTGTGTCTAGTCTCTTGGGAAAGTTTTGGTCATTACTTAAATCAGTTACCACTGCTGAAGATGTGACAAGGCCTTGGACACATGGGGTGGATTGAGATGTGTAGGGACAATTAGGTCTTCAGCAGGACCCATTCTTAAGATGAAGCACAAAAAAAGACTTTATATATGCCAAAATTAGCTTACTGCTAATGTATCTTTTATATATTATTATGATGAAAAGGATTTTTTTTTTTGCTACTAGAATTCCATTACCAAGGAAGTCTTCTCTTATGTTAGTTTTGGTCAGAAAGAGTTGAGTATGCAGAGTGGGGGGAGACACATTCTTTGACAAACAAACAAACAAACAAACAAACAAACAAACAAACTAAGAAAGCAAACTAGAGCAATAATGAGATACTATTCTTTTTTCTGTATGTGCAAAATAGTGCTGTTTTTTCCCCCTTTAAGAATACTCAGTGTCGATTGTTATGATACACTTTTGAGAAAAGTATTTGGCAGTTTATATTTTTAGCTCCGAAACATTCATGTAATTATTCTTTTCATAATTTATCAAGGGAAATAATCTAAAAATGATGTCATTTATAAAACTCTTCAATATGGCTTTACCTACTAATATTGAAACATTATTAATCACCCAAGAGTACAACATTAGGAGAATGATAAAGCATTTATGGAACATTCATCTGTGAGAATATTATGTTATTTTAGAAAATAATGTTTGCAAACTTCTGGCTTAAAATGGCATCTAGATATCAGCTCTTAAAACATCCTTTCTCACTAAAATATCTGTAATGACCACTCCTGAGACTCAAAACCAACAGATAAGTCAATGCTAGAAGTTTTTAATCTAGTCCAACTGGAGAAAATTTGTTGGAATGTAGACATATTACCAGTCAGAGAAAAGGGCTCACGTGCCTCTAATGCGGTGGATGTCAGCGTGTGGTCATCAGACCAGCGGCATCAGCATTACTAGGGAACTTGTTAGAGGTGCAAAGTCTCGAGCCTTATCTCAGGTCTCCTGCATCAGGAACTCAGGGCTGGGACCCAGAATCACCTGTAAGTGATAACTTGTCTTCATTGACTTAGAGAACCAGAGAACCAGGAAGATGTGAAAAGGAGCATTTCCCTGTAGGACAGAGCACATTCCTCCAGGTGAGTGGTAGCAACAAACTTGCAATTGGACTGCAGTTTGATGACCACTTCTGCAGTCAAAGAGATGAGTCCAGAGTGAGCAATATTTCTTCACCAAGGATGAAGAAAGAGAATCAAATTCATAATTAACACAGAGCTAATGGGCAAGTGACATAGAATAAGGGAAGAGAACAGACTAATGAAGTCTTTGAGAAAAACCACATTCCTAAAAATACTTTATTGTGAGATTTAGAATGATCTATGAAGAAATGGCTATCCTCATTTGGATAAATGGAGGAGACATGGCCTCTGTAGAATAGCAACCAAATATTAAAGAAGAGAAAAAGGCCCTTATGAAAAAACAAGAGGATGAAATGAAGAGGGAGAGAGCCAGACATAAAAAAGATTGCAAATACATTAAAATACATTAAAAGTTAAATAGAAGAATTAAAATCTACATTGGAGGCAAAAAGTAATGACTTAGCATTATGGAAAATCAAATCAATGAGGTCACACTCTCCCAGAATGTAGAAATAAAAGATAAATTTAATAAAAGTGCTGAGAAAGAAGATAATATAAACAAAAGACAGGGTATAAAGATTCAACAAATGAATGATTTGTATTCATGAGAGTAATATTGGAATAAAAGAAATAAATGTAAATATTATATATGAACTGGAAAGGCTAGTTTAGGCATCCTGGAAAAATAAATAAAAAGAGATCCATATTCAAACTTATCCACACAAAAAGTATTGAACTAAATGATAAGGGAAAACAATCTTATAAGCGTCTGACCAAGGGAGAAAGAAATCTACAAGGGTATAAAAATTGGATAGCCCTAGAACTGGAGTTGCAATCTGCTTGCTAAAAAGAGGAAGCTTAGAGCTCAAGATGAGGAAGTTATGTAAAAGATGACTGTTGTGAAGCTAGAACTAAGTAAACACGACTGAGAATTACTGTAAATCTTATACATAACTGAATACTGCATTAATTGGTGTTGTGAAAAGATAGGTATTATAAAAACAATTTATTGTAATACACTTACATTTTTATACATTATTAATAAACAATATATTTAATAACAAATTAATAAATAGTATAACAATATAGATTAGAGTTTATGATTAGATTATAGTAATAAGGATTGAGAAGTGAGTGCCGAGGGAGCAGGTGGTTGATGGAGGTAAAAGAGTATTATCCTGTGTTTTAAAAAGAGGAAATTAAAAAGATACTTTTTTACTTTTGATTCTGAGAAGTTGAAGAATGTAAGTCCAAGGATGATTTTGGAAAAAGATTTAACTATTAACAATGAATATACATTTTATATGCTAAAGTATAGAAAAGCAAATGAGAAAATAGGAAACAAGAAAGCTGAAAAAATTAGGCAAAAAACACATGAACAAAATAAACTAAATGTATCAGTTGAACCAACAAATAAAATGTATTAAAATCTCTGTGAGATGGTTAAAAAATATGGGTGTTGAATCATTAGCGTGGAATTCCAACCTGTTTTCTTTATTGCTAGCTTCCATTTCCTAACATCATTAACTTCATTAAGTTGGCTTTTTAAAATCTGTTAAATGAGGATAAGACCTACTTCTCAGGCTTCTTCAGAAGATTAAGTGAGACTTTATATAAACAAATTAAAAAATATTATCCACTGTCTGGCATACTGAAGAAAGGGCACAGTCTCCAGGTTCAGAGTCTAGGTTCTGATGTCAGGTAGGTTTTAATTGGCTCTGCTACTTAACTAATCTTAGAAAACTTGAGGCAAGTTACTGAGTTCTTCAAGTTTTACTTCACCCATCTATAAAGAGAGGAGAAAATAATACCTACCTCATAAAGATCGTCATGATGATGAAATAAAATAATACATGTAAAATGTATTTTTTGCTCAGTTATATTTGCTGTAGTTATTACAGCACACTAGCAGTTTTAAATCTGAAATGTTAAAATGTACATTAATAAAACTAGCATTATTAATAAAAGAGCAATAGTAACATTTTAAAATATCAGTGGATTAAAAACCTAAGCATGCAACAACAGTAAGAAATTGCATAAATATATCTGGTAGTTTCCTATGATCAAGTACTACGTAGCCATTACATGATATAAAACGATTCATATAGTAAAATCTTATAATACACATCTGAAATATTTGTATCCAAATATTAAAAGAAATTAACCTTTTGAAAATATAAAATGTCATTTGTTATGTTTTTCTAATAATTTTCAAACATCTATAATAAACATTTATAATCAATAAAAACATTTTAATAGCCATTTCTGAAAAAGTTTGATTACACTGGGAAAATTTCTTAATATAAAATCAAGAGAAATCAGATGTAAAATTTTATATGCAAAATTTTATAAACCATGTAAAAATGTACTTGGAATACTGTTAATACCATTATCATGGTTGTTTGTGAATGTTAGGATTATTATTGAATTTTTCTTCATATTTTATGTCTATTTTTCCAATTTTTCTACAGTGTGCAGGAAATACCAATATAATTGGAAAGAGAAAAGTAAAAGTAATAAGAATAAATTAAATCCTTCATAAAAAAGCTATTAGCTCAGATTTTGGCAAGTAGAGTTTGATGGAACGGAAGGGAAGCCTGGAGGGCAATGTTCTCAGTCCCCTTCTTTTACTAGTGAGGAAGTGAGGCCAAGAAATATTTAGCATTTTGCTGGAAGCCATAGAGTGAGCATGTGAGAGAAGGAGGCACACAGCCCAGATATGTCCATGTCATTTTTCTACTAAATCACATGCCCGCTCAATTAGTGCAAATTTTGTGCAAAATTTACATAGTTTAATGTAATTACCTAATTTCAAACAAGGCCTAGGGACTTCCTAATTTGTTCCCAGTTTCAGGAAATTTTAATTACAACATGGAACTGTCTTTTATCAGGGTAATAATTTATAGAGAACAGTAGTACGTAATAATGTCTGCTTTTGAAAGTGGCCACAAATACCCAGGCATGTTAGTTTAAAGTTATATGTTCCCCTCATCCACACAGATTTACATTTCCTCATGTTCTCCTGGTCATCTTGACCCAGGTAAATGGCTGAAGGTCAACAAAGCAGGCCATGATAGCTTTTAGGTTTCTAGTGGCAGATCCAACTCAATTCCAGGCAGAGAGATTCAGTTGTCATTGTACCATGAAGAGACTCCCTCGTTTTCTGCAGTGGTTCCCAAGTGCAAGTTCTCAGAAGTTTAGTGCTGAGCTGAAACTTTCACCATCTGATTAAAATTTCCCCACTTGAGTCAATGCAATGAAAGTAAAGGTATATAACAAGTTATTTATAAGGCTAATTTTATTCACTCTTTTGGAGTTGAAATGTTCTTTTATAAAATAATGGTGGCAGTTGTGCATGTGTGTGTGTGTGCCTGTGTGTGTGCACATGTGTGTTTAATGCTTTTAGGAAAATGAAAAGTTGGAAACCTTATATTAATTTCTATAATGTCTTTTTTTTGGCTAATCAGAAATTTATTATTGGATAATTGTAGTGAATAATGTTTAGAAGTTAGGTTGGAATTAACTTTAAATATAAAATTGTAGAATGTCTTTAAAATTTTACTGATCTGTGGAATTTCAAAATCTGGGGCCTATTGATTTAGTATTAGAGTTTGAAATTATGTGAATCAGAGTTAAAATCCTGGTGCTGCCACATATTTCGAGAAATTTCTTACTTTCTCTGAGTCTTCCTTTCTTCAACTGTAAACTAGAGAAGTTAAATTTCTCTCAGGAAGATTAAATATTCTCATAAAACACCAGAAAAATGGCTGGCGCATAGTTTCCTCTAGATATGCTCGCTACAGACATGCCTATAAAATAAGGAAGGACATAATAGAAGGCAGTCATGATTTGTATATTGGTTGTGTAAGATAACTTACAATTCAATAAATAAATGTTGGTTCTATTTCCCGTTGTTATTACTTAGCACCATATAGTCATTAAAAATTCCATTAGGTTTAGCTGTCTTGATCTATTTATCATTCCTGTAATTTTTTTTCACCAGAATCATATATCTTTTTAAATTAGGAGAACTTTAGGTTTACTTCAAAAGGATTGTTGTATAAGTCATAGTCATGTTCTACTCTATTATGGTTTGACTTTGTGGCAAATGTTTTTTGGAGCACACAAAGGTAAATACCTGCCCTGATGGGAGAGAATAGAGCAGAAGCTGGCAGCAGTGTCCTCCTCACATTTGTGGATTGATAGAATATTAGAGGCCACCTCGCCTAACTTTTCCATTTTGTAGACATTGCTCATGATGCTCTAGCTTCCCTGTGTCTGTCATTGCCTAAGTTCTTTCTTTCTACTCACAGCTCTGTCTAGCCTATGTTATCTTTTTCAATGGTTCAGCTTGATTCCATGCCATTCTCTCATTCTCTAGGCCTTTGAAATATCTTTTTAAGTCTGTGTCAAATTTTTATGTCTAACAAGGAAACTCTGAAACCTCCTTTATTTGAGAAGTAATCCTAGACAGACTGCATGTCAAGATTTTTTTTTTCAATTTTTTTTGTCTTATTGTAAGAAATTCATACCCAATCCCTTCAACTGGGAGTAAATATTTATTTTACTATAGTCCACAAACATCCATGTTTTGAGAAGTTGTTATTTATGTTGGGATATTATTTTAAATATAATTTATCTTATTTTTCTTATTTATTTTTCTTCTTGGGAAGAATTTGCATGAGAATCATGTGCTTGTTTGATATGTAAATATAACACAAAGATACACTTAACAAACAACTTCTTTTATATTGTGAGTGGGTTATCTCTTTAATGAAACCAGGATTTGTTTAACAAGCTGTTTATAAGCATTTGTTATATGGAGGACACTATGGTAGAAAGAGTTAAATTCAGCAGCTAGTAATGTCAACCAATGAATAAGACAATAAAGATAGATCTTGTCTTCAAAAAGTCACAATTAAAAGTGGAGAGTTTTAAAAAATGTATTAGAACACAAACCCCATATGATTTGTAATATTAGCCAACTGATTGTCTGAGGGTTGGTCAGGTGACATAGAACAAGAGCCAACACCTAACATGTACTGGGTGTAGGTATAGTAGCTAAGGTTTTGGGGTCAGAGAGTGCTGACCAATGAGAGACAGGTGTTTTTGGAAGACTGAGAGAGGTCTTGAAAAATAGTACACAAAGAAAGGTTGAGAAATCAATCAATTTATTAATTAATAAATTGATTAATTTATTAATTATGTGTGGGGCATCCTACTGCATCTTGAGTATGTAAGATGTATAAAACAATCTCCATCTCTTGGAGATGCATGAACAAATAGTGAAAGAACTAAGAGAACTTCTATATTAGATGTCTTTAGTCATACCATAGTCTAAAAGCTGGTTGCCATGTTCTGGGAAAATTTGGTTGAAAAAAATCCTTCTTGATATCTGTTTATTTTTAGGATTTTGGATCCTTAAATCTTATACTTCAGGCTTATTTTTGGTTTTATTGTTTGATTTTTTGTATAAGCCTGATAAATCATGTCTTTTCCACTGACATAAGCCTGAAACTATGTCCCCAGGTACAGCATGAAAACTGTCCAACGGCATGCTCTGACGGAGTCATGGACAAAGCCCAGAATGCCAGCAGGTATCACATAAAATTTCATTCTCTGCCAGGTAGTCTGGTGCTTGTACACTGTAGGTGTCATCAATTCCAGATGCCAAATTGAAGGAGTAGGACTATATTCTTTGATTCAAAGTGGCTAGGCAATTTGTTTGATCCCAGGTGCTTGTGGACTTTGAGATGTAGGCTGAGAGAGCCAGTTATTTGAAATGAAGGTGGCTGGCACAGACAGACTGAGAGCCCAGCAGGGAAGAGAGAGAAGGAACAAAAAGCCTTCCAAGAAGAAGCTGAAAACTGACCTAGTTATTTTGATGGCATGCTATGTTGCATTTCCCCTTCAGGCCAGGTTCAGACTCGCTGATATGAAACTGAAGCACTCCCTTATGTGAACTTAAAGTCTGGAGATTTTTCAAGTGTTTTTATTTTCCTTCCTTCCTTCCTTCCTTCCTTCCTTCCTTCCTTCCTTCCTTCCTTCCTTCCTTCCTTCCTTCCTTCCTTCCTTCCTTCCTTCCTTCCCTTGCTTGCTTTTTCTTTCTTTCTTTCTTTCTTTCTTTCTTTCTTTCTTTCTTTCTTTCTTTCTTTCTTTCTTTCTTTCTTTCTTTCTTTCTTTCTTTCTTTCTTTTCTTTCTTTCTTTCTTTCTTTTCTTTCGACTGCCCTAGTCAATGAAGAAATATCGGTCCTCAAGCTGAAAATAGCATGGTACTAGGATTATTTATGTTGAGTCAGAGTCCAGAGAGGAGTGGACAAAGCAGAGTGTGAACGGCAAGGCCATCTGGCTTCTATGCACCACTCACTTCAGGATCTGGAGAGCCTATGGAGACATATGGGAAAGAGCGTGGGTAGAGTGTGGGAGCTGAAGAAGTGGAGGCAGGTGTAGTTCTGCCCTTTTACTCTCTTGGGCTCTCTGCCAATAGCACGCTCCCCATCCACTTTAGTGATAGGAACCATTTTTTTTTAAACTTTTTATCTCTATTTGTTTTGGACCACTTCTTGGGCTTGTAGGTCAAAAAATTGTGTGCAATTTATTAAAATCGGCACTATTGACATTTTGGGCCAGACAGTTCTTTCTTGGGATATTGTAGGGGGGCTGTCCTGTGAACTTTATGCTGTTTAGTAGCATCTCTGGCCTCTACTCTCTACATGAGTAGCCCCTCCCTTCTTCCATTTGTGGCAACCAAAAATGTCTTCGGACTAACAAATTCCTTGGAGGGGGAAAAAATCGCCCTCTTTTGAAAAAAAAGCATAACATACTCTGAACATAGACATTTACCTTGCTTAATCTGGAACAGAAAACCTTCCATATTCTTTCTTCAGACCCTATATGTCATCTGTATGTAGAAATGCTCAGAATACAGAAGTACTCTAAAGGCTCTTTATTATAATTTAGTATTTGTTACTAAGGTCTCAATAAGAAATATAATTGATGCTTGATCAATGTGTGGGTTAGGGGCACTGACCCCTATACACGCAAAACTCCATGTGTAACTTTTGATTTCCCCAAAACTTAACTATAGTCATCCTTTGGTATCCATGGGGAAATGTTTCCAGGACTCCCATGAATACCAAAATCTGTGGAAGCTCAAGTTCCTAATACAAAATGGCATAAATCAATACATACAGTTGGCCCTCTGCATCCTTAGATTCCCAACCATGTATTGAAAATATGTACTTTTTAGATCTGTGGTTAGTTGAGTCTGCAAACAGGAAACTTGCAGAGGGACATTTAACCTAGAGGTGACATTCTTAATAGTTTATTAATTCTGAACAATTTACCAGGTTATTTACTTTGACTTACCTATAAAATGTATGAAAGGAAATAAAGGGAAATAAGACAGAAGTCAGGTTGGTGCTGGACTATGAAGAGTCTTGGCTATTAGACTCAGAGTTTGGACTTGATTCTGTAAATAATGGGAGATATACCAAAAGATTTCTTAAATCTTTTTTTTGCTACCACTACTCTACATGAATTTTCAACCTGGTCAAATGGATCCACTCAAAGATATTTGACTAAACTGTGTTTAGGTCTACTTTGTAGAGATTTAATAAGCTATTTGGTGCACTGTCCAAATTCTTGATCCTTTTGCTGCAATTGTTTCAAACTCCTCTTCAGATATAAGAATAAAATTTAATTGAAAAGGATGGCCTTTCTAGAGGGTGAAACCAAGATCCATGGAAAAAAATGGATAGGTCAGTTACTTAGAGGTTACAGAATCAGAGCCAAAAGAAGCAATACTCCCCACCCCAGAGTTTTGGCCCCTCACATCTTCCCAGCTGGATTTCAGGACTGCAACAAACTGGAGAATGTTGTGTCCTCCCATCCCCCCTCTTAATGAGTTTATTTCTGAATGAAATGTTTATTGTAGTTGTCTTGCTCTTGTTTAACTGTTGTAGGTTGGTTGTATGGGAAAACAGATAACTTGTCCCTTTGGTACGTGGGTCTCTGGATCAGGAGGTGCCATATCTGGATGTCAGTAGAGGCTCCATGCATTAGCTAGAGATTCTGGACTTGATAACTTTCGTTCCTCCTTCCCTCCTTTCTTCCTTCTGTTTCTCCCTTCCTCCTTTCCTTCTTTTCTATTTCTCTTCTTCCTTCCATTTTCTTCCTCTTTACTCCCTTACCTCCCCGCTTCTCATTCTTACCATTACTTCATTTCTTCTTTCCTCTTTTACTGTTTATGTGTCTCTCATTTGTTAATACGATTCTCATGGTAATTTGCCTGGCTCTAATTTAGAGTGTGCAAACATGACCATAATTTTTTTTACTCAGATGTAATACTAATATATTCTTCTGGACTTTTTTTTTTAACTACACATCTGTTTACTTATTTTTCCTGAACTAGATTTTCAGAGTTAGGTATTACGTCTCAATTATGTTTTTAAGATTTTGAGATTTGGAAAATGAGAAGGACCGTTTATAGGAAAACTAGGTCTGGTCTCCTGATTACTTTGTTAAACATTCACAGCACTCCTTGGGGATACATATTCAGATTATTCTTTAAATTCAGCTTGCAGCTATTACCACTTTTGAATTTTGTGCTATTAAATGGTGACCCCTTTCTTTTTTTATTTGTGCTGGTAATTTTTTATTGCGGGGGGTTGTGGGGAGGCTGAGTTCTATTGTTTGTTGTTTAATTTGTTGGTATTAGAGATGGGAGCCTCTGTGATTTAACTTCATTTCATCATCTTTACTGAACAGTTCAAAGGCATATTGTATGAGTTCCTTGTATATTTTGGATATCAACCACCTTTTCAGATATGTGGTTTGCAAATATTTTCTCTCCACAGATTGCCTTTCATTTTTGCTAATATTTTCTTTGTTATGAGAAAGCTTTTTAGTTTGATGCACTCCCACTTTGTTTGTGCTTTTGTCGCCTTTTCTTCTGGTGTCAAATTCAAAAGAAATCATTGCCAAATCCAATGTCAAGGAACGTTTTTCCTATGTTTTCTCTAGGAGTTTTACAGTTTTAAGTCTTATATTCAAGTCTTTAATACATTTTGAGTTGATTTTTGTGTATAGTGTAAGATAAAGTATCCAGTTTTATTCTTCTGTGTTAAATATCTAGTTTTCCCAATAATTGGTTCTTGCCTCCCACCCCCTTCAGCTCCCAGAGGTTCTGGTTGAACTGTGTCCTGGATATTTAGATTTTTAATTCTTCCTGGGTAAATCTCATTTGAAGCATGGTTTGAGAATCACTAGTATGAAATACCATTAGAGACAATCTCTGTCTTATAATAGTTATAATTTTTCAACTTTGCAATGGTGTTAAAGTGATATGTATTCATCAGAAACCATGCTTCACATTTGATTTTTGATCTTTTTGTAGGCTAGGGATATGCAATACAGTATTCTCCTGAGTTGGGCAGTGAGCTGTAGCTCCTAGTCAGCTATGTGACCACGAGAGTAAACAGCTGATACTCTACAGTATACTGTGTTGCCAGCATTTTTTTTTTGATATTGTGTTTTGTGTTTTTGCATCCCATCCTCAAAACACCCATTTGTGTCTTCTGCCTTTGGTGAGAAGAAGAAGAAAGTAATTACTTGTGATAAAATTGAAGATAATTGCCCTGTAGGCCAATGTAAGTGTTCTAAGCATGTTTAAAGTAGGCTAGGCTAAGCTATGATGTTTGGAAGGTTTTGACTTACAATATTTTCATTTTATGGTGGGTTTATTGATATCCCATCTGTATTGCCCTTGGAGGCGTATAGTCTATCCGAAGAGCCTGGATTTCATGTAGAAAGATAAGTAAAGTTCCAGGTGACACTCTCATTGTGTTAGATGAACAATCCTAATTGAACCAGATATTGAAGGTCAAACAGTGGTTCCTAAGAAATTGCTATAAGCAATAATTAGCAATATCTTAGAATGAAAGGAATACAGCATATCTTGTTTTTCACATGTTGGTATTGCATGCGTGATATATTGCTCCAATGTTCTTTATCAGAATATAAGGTTGTTAATGGTCAAGTGCTTTGCTACTTTTGTATGCCCCCCTTTCCTCCAAACACTGAGCATACTGCTAACACAGCATAGGCTCAATAAATATTTGCATATAATTGGACACTTTTCTACTTTGAATTACTCAACATTTAGGGAATCATGAAGCTGAGAAAGATCTATAAATCCTTGCAAAATTCCAGAGAAAGAAGAATTGTAGATATCTCCACATTATAGCCTTTAATCTATTTTGGCATTTAATTAATACTTCAGAACCTGAGCAAGATTGAACTATAATCATTTAGGCTTTCAACACATTTCTTGTGTTCTGATGTTTTTCAGGGGGAATCAGAAAGCATCTAGATTATCTTTTTCCATATGATTACAATATATATTCTTAAAGCATACAAAGGTTGCCACTGTAAATCTTGTTGTTGGCCTGAAGGATTAGGATTTTTTTTTATAAATCCTCTTTATTTAGCATGTTTTATAGCTGGAACCCACTAAATCAAGTACTGCTCTTTTCCTAAACATATTTCTTCTAAGTACTACCATCACATAATTCTAATACTAAATTTAATCAACAAATTTCTTCATATCCAACATTCAATCAGTGGTTGGTATGTGAAGATGATAAATCCTCCTCTGTCCTGTGTGCCACCAGTTTGCTGCTTTCCAGTTGTATTGCTTTTACTTAGGTGGTTGAGAAAATTGGGAAGTTCTACTATGTCTTTCTTTACTCTGTGATCTGCTTTGTTAACATTCACCTGCACTTGCTCCTACCTCCTTGGGTTTTATGAGGCATTTCTAGCCTGATATTAATTTAGGCTTATGGGAGCCAGGCCTGTAATACAGAACTAGCAGGGACCATGCCATGTTCCCTTGTGGCATTATGGGAGGGGGTGGGAGCCTTTTTTTCTCTTAGTGTAGCCACATTCTTTTTCCTCTCCCTCTCTAACATTTTAGTTACTGGCCAGAGGTTATTTCTATTTGCAGTTCCATCTTCACCCTCTCTCCCCAACTATCGTTCACGTCTAATTATGTAAATATAGGTCTCATAGTTCATTCTGTTTTCCACCAGTGGTTCATGACCCAAAGTGGAGATTATAATTATCTACGAATCATAAAAATGCAGGTATATGGGATCTACCTCAGGAGATTCTAAATAAAAAATTTGGATATTAGGTTCAGGTATTTGTATTTTTAAAGAAACCTCATAGGTGATTCTTATATACAAGCTCCTTTGAAGGCCACTGTCTGAGACATCCAGCAAATGTATCCTTGGATTAAGTTTAATATGCCTTGTACTTGGTAAGCATTTGGCTTGTCTTAAGGGCCATTGTTGCTCATTCCTTTGCTATATAGTAAAAATTTTAAATGGAAGCCTTTGTTGAAGGCTACCTTCTAGCACATTAGTTTTATTTAGGATTTTTCTCTAACTTCCCAAGTCATCTGCTTTTTTTTTTTTCCTGAACCAAGAGCTAGTCAAATTACAGTGAGAGTTTAATCAGATCTGTGTACAATGAGGTGATTAATACCTGCAAACAAAGAATAAAAGTGATACTTTTCTTCTTAAATAACAGACTACATAGAGAAGGCCCTTTCCTGGGATCCTTGCTATAACCTTTCCATTTCCTTCCTTGACATGTTCACATTCATGCCATTTTCTTTCCATGTTCTTGGGAACTCTGTTCTTTACAAATTCACAGTTTATTTAAGGACATATGAAATGCCATATCTCACAAAATGTTTACTAACTGTAACAGTGTCAGCTCTGCTGTATCATCCTGGCATTCACCTTTCCTGTAGATGGCATCCTACTGCAAGCATCTGCAACCCTCTGCCTGTGGGCTTCTTGTCACTCCTGTACAAGGTAGGCTGGAAACACCTAGGAATTAATCCCTTTCCCCCCAGCCAAGGATGGATAGGTGTTGAATGAGACAACTTTGTTTGGTTTTTGATGTCTCCCAGAGCTCCCAAGCAGGAAGGAGCAAATCACTTGTCCATAATGGTAAGCTTTGATAGTGTCTACTTATTTCTCTTCCTTATTCATCTAGTATGCTTTCAAGGATTACTACTCAAAACATTGTCTCCACTTATACTTGTTAAGGAACCATTTAAGACACTGGTCATTTCTACTTCAGTCACTCAGTTGAATAACTCGACAATCTATGGTTTTCTGTAGGTGCATCTTGATCTTCCTCATTATATCATGATGGCTTTTAGAGCTGAAGCTGATCCTTATGATTCTTTAAAGTCAATCTGTTCAGGCTTGCACATTGCCAAGAGCACAGACTTCCCTCTAAGTATACAGTATGTGTTACACGAGTAGACATACAAAATGGGCACACATCATTATTAAGCTCTTGATAAATGGATCCTGAAATGAAAATAAGAATAGAAAATAAAATTCTTTGGGGGTTGCTTTCAAAAAGTGGATTGAAGACTTTGAGGAGAAAGAATAGTCCTGGCAGGTCTTGCCTCATTCCATAGGAGCAAGGTGTGGTATGAAGGAGGTGGGAGGAGGGCAGGGACAGAGGAGAAAGGCATTCTTTATCACACATCTCAAAGTAAACAATAGTACATTTTATGAAGAAAAGCTCATCTGAGTTCATCACAAAAGAGTTGTTCTTAAAATTTTGAAGCAGGAGTATGTGAGAAATTGCTCAGAAGGAAAAGTGCTGGAGGAATAAACACGTTGATCTCAATCTTCTCCTTCCTTTCTGATTTTCTGTCAGTGTCTCCTATTGGCCAAACTTAACAGGAAGCCAGAGGGCAAGTGATCCCATCAATACTGTAATGACAATTATCTCTAATCTAGCACAGGATTAGGTGGAGAAGAGTAAAGAGTAGATTTGAAAGGGCACATAGGAAATATCTAGCTTTTATCCCTAAGAATCAACCACTATTCTTTGAGTAAAAAATATGTGTTTTCTACAAAGAGACACAAAAAGTCCAATTAGATACATGTTATCATAAGATAATGCCAATTCCGTTGTATTTCTGTTTAAAATCTAAATAAAATATTATCCATGACCAGTGCTGCATATAGGCGGCAGGGAAATAACATAAACATAATTAACACATCTCATGAATCTGTTCCATTTTGTATAACTCTTGTTCTCCTAATCCTCTGCCAGTACCTTGGCTAGCCTCTGTTCTTTTCTAGGTGACAATCCAAACTTTTATTCCTATAGAATTAAAGTCTTGGTGGTTATTTGGTTGTTGAAGTTTTGTATTGAGAAGTAACATTGGCCAAGGGAATAATAAAGCACTCTGAAGAATCACCTGGTTCTAAACACAGTTCTCTATGTTCCCACTATGTAGTGGCACTCTGATTTCGCCTTAGTAATTGGAATTAATGACTTTAGTCTATAGAGTTACCTCTTCCCTATAGGTTCAAGGCTATATAGCTTTTCAGTACTGATGATGTTAATCCAATGACATCTTAAAACATGGATAGAAGTGGTAGTGCAACACTGGTGGCTTTATGGACAGTTTTCATTAGTAAAGGGGCCTAAAGAAGAAGGAGGGAGTTTTGTGAGTTTGTGTAATACTGCATTGTACAGATGAGAGAAAGACCCAATCCACTTATTTTTATTATTATTACCGTGACTACATTTGCATCAACAATATGGTGAGATTTTTGCAATCTCAGGATTGAGTAACTTCAGGATATAGGTAATCATTCTCTCACATCTTCTAACTTACAAATTAAGGGAGAATTAGGTAAGTGTGGCAATGAGTTTATAAATATATTGTTGAAAAGAAATTAATAATGGAATTAATACTATATAGTCAGGCATTCAATCGGGAGTGCATTGCCAACTTATGATGTAGACCTACTTAGGGCAGGTATTGAAAGGAAGCTTTGATTGATTTCTTTGACTTTAAATTTGACTCTCCTTGTTCCAACATGTTATTGCAACTATAGGTGTAAAATCAAGGTATACCATACCATTACAATGTTACCTAAAGACCTGATGTTGAAAAAGCACTAACTTATGCCATTGCTTGGGGGACATTTGAATGAATTATCTTTAGTCGTTCTCAGCTCTTTCTACTTTATCATTGGTAAAACAGATTGTTGGCTGCATAGTGTGAGAGTGACAGCATGTATTACATTAGCTACAGGTCTATCTTTTTATTTTTATTTTTAAAGAGAGATTAAAATGCTAGTCTTGGTTGCTACATATCCTGAGCTTGGTCGGATAAAATTTGAGCAGTAATACAACCTCTCAATTAGTAATTGCCCAGCCTTCTTCATGCAGCATGAATGCTGCTATTGACAGCTGAATTCTATGAATTTCTCCAGCTTTGTTTTTGATTCAGCAGGCAGACTTTTCTGTGGTTGAATACTGACTGTTTGCTATTTAGTAGGTGGATTGAAGTATGATCACAGTGATTGGCCATCCATTTAAATGATAGTTACTTGAATGTAGCTGAGGAAGCCTTGAATAATTTTAACAAGACCATCTGTCTACCTGAAACAGTTTTGTGTTTCTTAGAACAAAACATAGATTCTTTGTTTTCTCTTTGGTCCTCATATTATATGTCATGTTTCTATGGCCATACTGTCATCTTGCATTCATTTTGAAGACTTTTAGCATCTGAATAAGGTCAAAGTAATTGTAGATAAATGTTACTGAAATAATATGTAATTTCCTTGTTATAAATTATTCATATCAGCACCTATTTCTGTAGCACTCACTGGTGCTGTATAAAATATTATGCAGTATGTATGTAAATGTCTTTATCGTATTTTATGTCTATGTGCTATTTAGAAGTTATTTGGCAAAAATAAAAATCCCATCCTAAAACAAATACCTTTTTACTTTCATAGATTTTTTACTCTCAAAAATATGAGTTATTTAAACAATAGCACATCTATTTTTTAATATTTCTCTCATACTTTTACCATTTTAAGTCATTATTGAATATGTTAAAACTGAATTTATTTTCTTCTCACCTACTTTTTCCTTAATGAATTATTGAAAGATCATTACTATTGTTTCCAACAGAGACATGGCATTTATTATTAAATTCTTCATGAATACTGTGTTAGATATAAGGGTAGAATGGTCTGTGGACTGTACTAACTTCATTTAATTGTAAGAAAACCATCAGAATTTCAGCCTATTTTCTCTGTATTATCTTTAGAACTCATGGAGTATAAAGAGAATAATAAGACTCTTGAGTCAAAAAGATGTGGGTTTGAATCCAGGATCTGCCCTTTACTAGCTTTGTATCCTGAAGTCCCAGTAGTCCCTTTCTCTCATAACATAATACCATATGTCAGTATTTATTGCTCCTACAGAACAAAAAGCCATAATGGCCAATAGTAGAGAAAATGAAATCAGGAAAGCAGTTGGCAAGAGAAAGCACATCTAATTCCAATGTCTCATGCTGTTTCCTATGGCACAGGCTCCACAGATTCTCAGTCCCAGAGCCTGGCACAACCAACTCTAGGGCAGCCCTGGTTTGCTGGCTGCTTCAGCTGTATGGATACGAGACCAAGAAGAGGGAGAAGAAAGAGGAGAGATCATGATTCCATGTGGCATCTGTGTCCCTATTTGAACCATTTAGAAAATATAACAATCAATAGTTTGGAATCCAATCAATTAAGAATGGTAAACCTTTTTGGTGTTTCATCATCTCTTGACTTGATTCTGACCTTTGAGACAGAGGCAGGTGGAAAGTAGTGGTGGAGAGACAGTGAGAAGCTTTGAACTTCTGAAAGCCAGTTGTGACATCTGGTTAATATTAGTTTCATTACTAGGACACTAAAATCTCTACTTTTGTTACCAGAAAGCAGAATTTATTTTTCTAAAAATGGAACAATTAATTTCTAAATAACTCTACAATGTTCTTGCTGAAAGAGAAATTAAGAGTTTATTTAATCTACATATGTATCTCCTTCTTTTTATATACCAGCTGATTAAGTCCCAGAACATTCAAATGGTTAGTTCAAAATCACATAGCTACTCAGTGATTCCAACATTTGTGTGTTGAATGAGTGCCATAACCTTTTTTATTATGATACCATTTAGCAAAGTTAACATTCAAATATCAAATATCTAGAATAATGTGTGATAATGTTTAGTCATTACAGACATGTTAAATGAAAAATTGTGTAAGAGAAAATGTTTCTGCTTAAACTTTTTTTTTGGTTTTGGAACTTTTGATATTTTTTGTAACCTATTCTTCTCTCACAGACAAGTTAACAGTGTTTGCTCAGTCCAATGCATGGCTGGTGCTGAAAGCCCCGTGAAACTCGTGTGGCATGTAATAGCATCTGTGTCTAGAACTACTACTCTGCCTTTGGAGTATAAACATGTATTGAAATGACATCATTGGTAAAAACGAAAGAGTAGAAAAGGGAGTGAAAGTGAAATATGTTTTCTAGGCAGTGTAAATAAAGGCAATAGCAAAGTATTAAAATTACTTGCAAGTGAGTCTCCTGGTGACCTGTTAAATTTTGTTTGATTAAGTTTTTATTTTTACCAAGGTTATACATGTACATAAATTAAAGAATCAGTTAAGTATACAATATTTGTTAAGAAAGTTTTTTTTTTATGCCGACTTTCATTTTCTCGGAAGCAACCATTTTCATCTCTTGTAACTGAGAGATATAAAATAGTATGTCTGTGTTATTTTTATAGCGATATATACTTTGCTTTTATGACTTCTATTTTATTTTATAATATCCATAGCCTTTTCTCAGAAGCTGAGAATTTAGTTCTTTTAGTTTTTTTAATTTTAAATTAATTTAATCACTTACAAAAGTGGTTAAAATAGGCACATTAATTATTCAGAATTCAAGTCTTTAATTGTAATAAGAAAAATATTAACATTAATAAACACAGTAATATTAAACATAGGATACAATCCACCTAAGTTGGGGAACATACACTGTCTTCAGGAGATATCATTGTGGATTCATGTTGATTTTCAGGAAAGAGAGAACTTATTCTTAAAAGAGGAATATGAGGATTAAAACTTCAACAAGAGGCAGGAATTGGTGAACTACTGGAAGTGCTAGGGGTAAAGAAGAATTAGTATTTGTCAAGCACCTATTATGTACCACACACAGTGCAGCAAGATTTTAAAAGTCTATGCTATGACAGCTGGAGGGAGCGCCTTCAGTATGAGATTGAACTCAAATCAGCTTAAGTAAAAGAGAATTGAAAGGGAATTTTCTGAAATGGAGTAAACTTCAGCCACAAACAGATTCGAGGGTTCAAGCAATGGTGTCAGTGCTCTGGGTCTCTCCCTCAAAGCATTGCCTGTATTGGCTTGGCTTCTTTGCAGTTAGGCTCTCTGTGTCTGTTAATGTGGTTTTTGCATACCTTCAACCTGCCATTTTAGTGAAGCAGCAGATGAGGAATTCCCTCTTCTGGAGTTATGAACCTCAAAATAAAGTCTGCTTGGCCCTGCTTGAGTCACTTGCCTACTCCTGTTGGGGAGTGACTAGCCAACATGGTAGAAAGCTCCCTCATGGATATAGGTTGAAGGATTTTTCCAAGAAAGAAACACTTGTAAGACAAAGAATATTCACTATTGTCAACTTTGTGAAGCAAATATTATCATTTATTTTTCCATTTAATAAAACAGGCAATAGAATTTAAACCACTTATCCTAGATCACATACTCAATGCAAATGGGTTTAAAATATTACTACTCATAATCGTTCTTCTATGTAAAATGGTTTGTGCAATGAAAAATTGTACAGAAATTCACTTCATGGCTATCTTTACCATAAACTTGGTGAAATTTTACTAATGCACTATTATGTCTGAAATACTGTGTACTTGACTATGCAAAGAGCTTAGATATATGAGGTTGTATCACTTAAATGGGAAAACAGTATTAACGTTGCACTTTATAAAATTAGGATTTTATATAACTACAGCCGTCACCATGGAAAATCATTTAGTTTTTGAGGTGAGAGACACATAAAGATGTGCAGGAGATGCTGCTGATGCTCCGCCCACATTCCTGGAGTTCTCAGCATTGGTGTTTCCTACTGTAAACACCTGCTACTCTTTGCCCGAGGGCTTTCTCTGACTTCCAGAGAAGTGTCAGGTATTTACAGTCTCTGGAAGTAGCTCTCCACCAATGACAGACAGGAGTTGGTAGGTAAATATCCCAGCTCCCTCCTGCCCTGGAGGTGTATGTTCCACATTGTTTCTCAGAATTCCCCAGTGGGATTAAGCCACAGTTGCCCATAGCAGTCACATGCTCAAACATGTACTATATTAACTTCTTTCTCTTTCTAGTCTCATGTACCTACTTCTCTTCCAATGCTTCTTGACTTCACTCTCCAAACAAACTACTTGCTCTCACTTTCTTGTCTCAGTGTCTGCTTTTTGGGGAAACCCATCCTAAGATAAGAGGCACTTGAACATCAGGCATACGGAAAACTCTTGAGTCAGCTCAACTTCCAGATATATTTCTTTTAATACATGTTTATTAGCCATAGTGGTGAAATACCACAAGCTAATGGCTGTTATCCATTTTTAGTTAAAAACTAAATTTAGTCAAAATTAATGAAAATAGTTACACTGTTATGGTAAGTACTTTGCTTTAACATGGACCTTGGAGATGGATCACCTGGGCTTGAATTTCTTTTTTAGTTCTGGTCCATGGACAACCTTTTTGGCCTCACTATGCCTCAGTTTCCTCTCTGAGGTAGATGGTATATACCTTAATGTCTGTTAAGAGCATTAAATGAATTAAAATTTGAAACGTGCTCAGAAGGGTGCCTGGAATATAATAAATGCCATATTGGTTAAACATGTTGGTAAATGTTGGTTAAACATTTGAGTAAAAAATTAGGTTGATCACCATTAAAGTTAAGGCTATACTTTTCTAAGTAGGCCACAGACTAACCATTGCATTAACAAATTATTTTATTTTAATAATACATTCTCTTCCATATTAATTATACATTTAAAACCAGAGCACAATTATGTTTTACTTTCATGAGTTGTTCATCTTTAATGAGTGCTGTACTAAGTTAATTAGGAAGACCTGCCTTTTTGGGCACTGCATCTGTTCTGCAATATTCAGTTCGGTATTCATTATTTTAAGACAGCAATTCTCTTTTACAAAAATATTTAGAGAAGGAAATGAATAATTACTCTGCTACACTACATCACTAAGTTTCAAAATACAAAAAATTGAAAAATATGCATTTGGGGCATGGATAGACCTGAGAAATGACTTGATATTTTGTTATGCATAAGAAATACTTTATTGCTTAGTGAGTTGGTACAGTTAATTATTTTTTCTCCTAAAAATTATTTTTAGCCTGTTTTCAGAATGCTTATTGATGCTTTCCTTTTGTCCCCTAAATGTCAATCTAACTCTACTCTTGTGAAACTGTAAATCATCCATATTTTTTCCACTCTCAGAGGTGTCAATCCTCAGTATACCAATTAGGTCATTGTTATTTTAAAGAATTATAACTTCTCCAATAAAAATTTCTTATCTTCTTTTCTAGTTCTGTATTTTAGCTGTCAATAATAGTGATTCCAAATAATGGTCCATGGACTGTCTGTATCAGAACCACCTAAGAAATTCACATGTATGTATGTACACATTCATACAGGTATGAACACATCCACATCCAGGTACATGTAGACTAAATCGCACATACCAAATATGCACCATTCCTAGAGATTCCGATACAGCGTTTGTGGGCTGGAACTTAGGAGTCAATATTTTTTGGAAGTTCCTCAGATAGTCTGTCCAATGAAAAGCCAGGTTTGGGAGACCCTGGACAACTGCTCATCCATTGGTCCATTGTCATTTCATACTGATCCTATAACTTTGCCTTACTTTTTTCACCCTCATTTCTGTTTATGTAATTACAATTCTTCTAGAAGGTTAGGCTTCAAGTTTTGGAATTAGATTTGGTTCCATCTGCTGCTTTATTTCCACTAGTAGTCATTATACCACCCAGTAGCCTCTTCCTACCTTCTCTTCCTTTCCAACGCCTCATGTTATACATTATATTAGAGTTATTGAGGCATATGTTTTATTTGCTATATTTGATTATGAACACCTGGTGACAAAAACTTGCCTTATTTATGTTTAAATGTGCCTCAGTCTTGGCACACGGCACAGTATCTTGCATAGAGTAGGCATTCAATAAATGTTTGATGAATATCATTTCACAGTCAGTCTCCCTATATCCAAGCTTGTCTTTCATTGCTTCCAACATGGCACTGTTTTCCAAATAGGCCTATTACATCCTGAACCTTCTGTCTTAGTCCCCTCTCTCATTTAACTGTTCACCTCATCTGGAACTGATTTTCTTTTTCTTTCCTTAAGAAATATTATGCTATGCTATTCTATACATATGGGTTTCCCATTTTAGTCACACAATGAATTTAGATCATGAAATCATTGCAGGTTATTTCAATACTTATTCAACTATTCATTTGACCAATATGTATTGAGTGACTATTGTGTACTACATATTCTTCTAAGCAATAAAGATAGCAATAAATAAAAACAGAGATCCTTACTCTCATAAAATTTAAGGGGTGATAGAAAATAAATATGCAAAAATATAGCTTATGTCAGATGGTGATAAGTGCTATTTGATAAAATACAGCTGAGTAAGAGAAATAGGGAAACTGTTCTATTATATTTAGGATGTCAGGAGAAGTCTTAACTGAGCAAGGGGACCAGTTAGGAGGCTGTAAAACAGTAATCAGGTAAAAGATGATGTTTGCTTAGATGAGCAGAATAATATGGAGGTGGTGAGAAGAGATAAAATTCTGGATATATTCTGAAGGTGTAGCTAACACAATTTGCTGATGGATATAACATAGGATATAGAAAAAGGGAAGTCAGAGATGGCTCTGATACCTAAGCAGCTGGAAGGACGGAGTTTCCATGTACTGATATGGGGAAGTTTGGGAGGAATAGAATGAGAGGTGGGTAGCAAAGATTCAGTGGTTTGATTTTGAATATGCTAAATATGAGGAGCCTAGTATACTTTGAAGTTTGCTGAGTAGACAGTTACATTTAGGTTGGGCTGTAGAAAACATGATATTTAAAGACATGAAGTGGGATAAAGTAACTTAAATAGACAAATGCAGAGGTCTGAGAACTGTCAGTGCATTCCAATGTTAGATAGAGGGCAATCAGCAGTCTCCTGTAAAGTAGTGGCCAGTGAGGTAGCAAACAACCAAGAGAAAGTGTTGTTCGGGAGCCAAGGGAAGAAAGTAGTTTATGAAGGAGGAAGTGATCACATGTCAAATGCTACTGATGGATTATGTTAGGGGATGACTGAGGTGGCCATTGAACTTACCAAAGGTGATGTTATTAGTAACTTATGAAAGAATAGGCAAGTTTGGGGAGACTAACAAGAGCTGATGAAGCACATCATGTGAACAGTAGACAGGAGCTATCACCAGCTCAAGCCTGAAAAGGAAAGTGGAAGGACTGTTATTGGAACCCACTGAAGCTCTGGCAGTGCTGTAACTATAGCTTAGGGCCACATGACAGGAGTTGGGGATCTTAAAAAAGAAATGTTGTAACCATCAATCCATAGATCAGAAGGGAGCAAGCCAAGGGAATAAAGCTCTGGATCTCACTCGTCTCCCACTTTCAGTTAGTTTTCAAGTCCTCTCATTGGCTGAATCAGCTAATATTCAGAGGGCAACAGAGCTGATGTTGACCCACAGAGGTCAGCTTCCCTTCCAGGCACAGAGCAGGGTGGAAAGAGTGGAGAGCAGGTTGGAAGAGGAAATGGAAAATGTGCAGCATAATAATGGTGGGGATGTTACCTTCTGATCATTTCCATTTTCTCCTGAAGTAGGAAGGGTCATTCCCAGCTGAGAATAAATTTTATGGAGGAGGTTTGAGGAGATAAAAGATTTAAAATAGTTATTGAATAGAGAAGAAAAGTTAAAGGAGTAAGAAAAGAGTGTGATCAATGGGCCCAAATAAGCTTTTTTAGGTTACTGATTATAAATGTAAAGTGAGATAAGTCAGTTTGATTTTGAAATCTTCTCCAGCCATGTTTAGCTATGTGGAGGAAATGAATTTAATTAGGGTTGAGTTTTGTCAGGTGAATATAATGAAAGGCAGTGACAGGAGGGAATTAAGGGCTTTTGGAAGGCAGGGACTGTAATAACAGACCACACACTGTAAATTAATAATAGTCAGAGAAGTTTGGACGTGAGGGGAATGAGTGAATAAGTCAGAGATTCAATGCACCAAGAGAATTTGGAAGGCAAATAATTGTTGGAGTGAGCTGAAAGATAGGAGATAATGCTCAGAGAATGAGACTAGGGTCAGGGGATGAATAATTTATTGGCAAGGGCAAGGTCTTTGTAGGATATAACCATGGGAGTGAGTTGCTGAGTTGAAGTTAAGGAAAATATCCCTGGAGGTGAAGTGGTGAGGAAAGTAGAAGGCCAGGGAATTGAAAGAATCATTCCCATAGACATTGGAATCACCAGAAATTATGACAATAGCAGATGTAGAGTAACAATGATGCAGGAGTTAAAATCCTCAAGGAATGAGAGGTGATCTGGTATTCTGTGAGTGCTACAAGGAGTGGTAATGGGACACGTAGTCTGATGCATGAATTTCAGAGTTGGAGAGGATAGTTGGGAGGAGGAAAAGATAACAGTCTGGAAGGGGAAATGAGCAAAGAAGACTTCCATTTAGCTTTCAGTCACGGTATGAGGGGTATGAGGGAGAATACCCACACCTGTTGGTAGAACTTTAAAGAAAGCAGAGTCTCAGGAGAGGGCCAGTCCTCATTGGGAGCATGAAGGTGAAGGGAGAAGAAAACCTTACAGAATATTACAAAAGTGCTGGGAACATTTCTATGAATTTTTACATGTTAAATGTAAAAAAAAAGGTCTCTGAGGAAGATACTATTAAGTCCTATTTAATAGATCAGGAAATGAGAGCATAGGCAGGGTAAGTGTCTTGCTCACAATCAGGAGTATTAAGTGGCAGAGCCGGTTTATGAATTCAGCTGATCCACTATTAGAATCTTGGTGTAAGTAACTGCTGTGCTATACCACCCAGCAGCAAGCATTTAGAGAAGTGGATTTAACTGATATTGCATCATGAGCTCCAAAGAGTACAGTGGAAAGATTTGGAGCTAGGGGTGGGGTGGATGGGTCAGATTAAGATTTGTGCAGAGCCATATGGGGATGAAGGACAAATTGGGATTTGGGCTTCCCTGATTTGGAGGCAAATGGAATTAGTGTTGATAGTCTCCAAGGCATATAGGGGTGGTGAGACTGTGAGTGTTGGGGTGATGGTGCCAAGGGTGATGGTGCCAAGGGTAGGATGGAGGCCTTGCCAAGAACACAAGCTCAGTGTCCCCCTCTTCACTTATGCTGATGGAGGGTGAAGGCTGGGAAGAGGTAATATTACTTTGAGCATAAGGAGATTTGGGGCTTCTCCTTTACTTAGCCTGCCACCATTACCTAGTTTTTTTGTTTTGTTTTGTTTTTTGTTTTTATAATTAATAAAGACTTCAGGAAGTTTCTGGAAGTGGACAATATTAAAATCATTCCCATTTTCTATTTTGTGAATTCCTTGGAAGTATGAATCTGCTCATCAATTTATTAAAGGGATCCTATCATCTTTATGAGATGGCAATCCATTTGACTCTTCTTAATCTTCTTACGCTTTATAGTTTATAAACACACATACATCATTTTATGTATCCATTCTACTGAGTACCAGTGTTCAGCCCAGTTTCTGGCATGTTTTTGGCACTAAAAATTTACTTACCTAGAGGATGAACAAAATAAAATATTGAGTTTGGTATAAGAGCAGGGAGTAAAAATGTGAGCTATCTGGAAATACTCATATTTAATTTTAATTAATCATTTTTTCCTTGGGTTTTTAAAAAATAAAATTTTATATCCTTCAGGAGGTAGAAAAGAGAAAAATTAGCATAAAACTTTTGCTAGAAGCTTTTCAATTAGCATTTATTATACTAATCTACTGTATTTTAAGTGGAAAGGCTTAGACACACAGCTTTGCACTTGGGAAAACGTACGGTAATAAGAGAAAGCATTTTAAGTGTCCAATCTAGTCAAATTCCATTTTTACTCTTATTGATGAATCAGCACCAAGATCATTTTATATGGCAAAGGTATTTATTAAAATTTGAACTGTTTGCAAAATGAGTCTTTGCTGTTAATAGAAACCATCAGGAAGTTGGAGATGACTTTCAGAGTGATTTTTCTTTTGTTATTAGAGAACAGTGGGACAAGAAGAAACAAGTTAGAGCAAGAGATAATGGCTGTAAGTGAAACTCCTTTTTCTTACCCACTCATGGTTTCTTCCAAGTGGAAGAAAATCTACTGATGTAGCTCTTCCGACCTCTCTCTGCTTTTTGTTGTCATTGTTGTTATTCTCAGTGATTTGCTTGTTTGGTAAAACTGGAAATAATTTGGGGCATGCCTAGCTCAGCTCTGCTCTTCTTTCTTAACCTGGTCATGTACCCCATGGTCTGGGTGCATAAATATGTTTAATTCAGATATCTTTGGTCGTCATGCTAAGTTATATCTTCTAAGTGAACTGAAATCAATAAAACACAATATTTTGGCCTCTGCCACTTCATTGCTTTATACCTTAAATTGTATAAAAGCTGAGGCATTATTTATTGGGATCAAGTAGTCTGATGAACAAGAAGCCTTCTCAAATCTTCAATACCGGGTTAGAAATCTCTCCTATGTGCTTGCATAGCTTCTTGTATTTCCTTCTTTATAGCTCTTAAGATACTATTGGTTTAATGCCTGTTTCTTTATTAGAATGTGAACTCTATGGTAGTGACCAAGTCTGTTTTGTTTATCTTAGTATTGCTAGGTATCTGACAAATAGTAGCACCCAATTTGTTGAATGAATGAATAAATGAATCAATGAGCTGCTGTTCAAGAAAAGATTTTCTTAATATTTGTAGTGAATGAGAAAGATGGACTGTGAATTTGAAATACTCCAATCAAAAAATGAAAATAGTTGTAGATATTTGTTCTTCCAATACTTCAGTTTTGAATTAGTCTAATTAAAGCTATTAAAAATGTGTATCTTATTTAGAGAGTCATGACTGAACTGAGCTAGAAAATTGTGGTTAAATCTGAAAAACTTCGTGTCTTTTTATGAGGATCAGCATTTCACTGATGTCCAGATCTCATCTTAGTATATTGTCAGCTCAGCCTCCTAGACAATGCTCATTTTCATCCTCTAGAATTTTGCATTTGAAAAGAGATAAAAGTCTATAATTTAGGGAGTGCTTGATGTGACCCATTGCTCATTAACAATAATATTTAAGCATATTTTAGCAATATTTTTAAGGACTAATAAGTAGATATAATTGCTCTAGGAAGATTTAGCTATTTCTGCAAGAAGAAAATTGTGGGATAGCAAAAAGGTAGATCATTGTCATTATTATTTTAAAAAGGAATAGAATTGATTTCTAACCAGAAAACATTGGAATGAAAATCTGACCTAAAGCTTGTAGAACTGGAACGGCTGTTCTAAGTCCATTTCTATATAAAACGTAGAACAAGAGTAGGAAGAAAGCCTGTCATAGTTTACAGTTAACTACCTCTCCCAGTAAATGAAAGACTATGCTGTTTTTTTTTTAGGTTATCTGTAGTATAATAACAAACTGTTAAGGATATGGAGGCTGAAGAGTTCAGATGGGTAGTTCTGGCTGAAGGTCCTTCATGTAGTTGCAGTCAGATGAAGCCTGAGGCTGGAGTCATTTGAAGGCTTCTCATTCACATATCTGCTGGGATGGCTGGAATAGCTCCAGGTTGGTTAGTTGTGTGTTTATCCCTCTCCTCGTGGACTACCTCACGAGCTTCTTCACTGCAAGATGGTCTCAGGGAAGATGGACCTCTTATATAGCTTGGTTTCTGTTGGAGGAGGTCATCTAGAGCAGGGGTCCCCAATTCCCGGGCTGAGGACTGGTACGGGTCTGTGCTCTGTTAGGACCTGGGCTGCATAGCAGGAGGTGAACAGTGAGTGAACCCGCACAGTACCATCTGTATTTGCAGCCGCTCCACAGAACTAGCATAACTGCCTCAGTTCCACTTCAGATCTTCAGGTATTAGATTCTCATAGCACAGGTCCCTGGTGGCAAAAAGAAACATGACCTCCGATTGACCCCAGAGCTCCATCCGGGGCAATGGAGGATCTTTGCCCCTCCCCCTTCCTTATAATGTACTTTCCGCAACCCCGCCTTCTTCTCACAGTGAGAGCCATTTTCAAGCATGCAGCCTTGAGAGTAAGGTGATGTTGAGCACATCTGGACTGAATACGTGACTGAACCCTGTTAAGGCCTCAATATAAACTTTTAATATTCAGGAGGGCAGTGTGTTGATCCACTCATCTGGCGGGCTTCCAGAATCAAGCCTCGTATGTAAGTCTCATTGTTCGTTAAATGTGACACCTACCAATCTGGAGTGATCTGTCTCTTTCTTTGGTCTACTTTTGTTTTTTGTGTTTGAGAGCAGTTTCAGAGTTCACCTAGGGAAGCTGCGGAGTTTTCTAACCTAGAGCTTCTGCTGGAGAGAGTGTTCCAAGAGCAAGGAGGTAGAAGCTGTTAGTCTTTTAAGGCCTGGGCTCAGACATTGGCAGAGTGTCTCTTCTGCCATGTTCTCTCTGTGAAATCTGTCATAGAGCCCACCTGTTTTCAAAGGTGAGGGTTGAGGGAAGGCATAGGCTCCACCTCTTGATGGGAAGAATGTGAAAGAACTAGTGGCTTTCTTTTACTTCCAATATATGTTAATACCTCCTCAGCTGAAAGTTGTTCTCACTAACATCATTTGGTTGTAATAGAATAAATGGAAGGTGTTAGCATGAAATTAGTTCTTAAAAATTATGTACTCATGAAATCGAGAAATCTGACATTTGAAATACTTGCCTACTTTAAATGAATACTGTTCATTGATTCTGTAGCCCATTTAAAATTATAACTTCAAAAGGTAAGAAAAAATAAAAGGTAGAATAAATGAGGTCTAATTTTCTTTCTATCGGTTTAGGAAATTAATATATATCTTAAGGCCATCATGACTGGTGAAGTGATTGCATGTAATGCCTTTGAAGATTTATTTTCCCCATTTAGCTATTTATGTTATGCACAAGTAAATGATTTTGATGCCTTCATTTTTTCCCCTGTTGCCTCTAGTGGAAATAAACTTACATATACAATTCATTTCTCTTTCAATTACAGATGTGTAGACAATTAAAGAAGGTATTTGCAAAGCCCAAAGCAAAATTAAATTTGATGTTGGGGGAAAAAATGTTGAAATGAACTTGTGCTTTTTTATCCACCCATTTAAAAACGCAAGAAAACAATATTTGGTTTTCTCCTATAGGTATAACTTAGATTCTGTAGCTCTGCAAAATCCCTGCTCTTCTGTGTGATATGATTCATTGTGAATGCTATTAAGTTTATCTTATTAAAAAAATTAATAGTAATTAATATTTGTTGAGCACAAACTATGTGCCAGGTACAGTACGAAGTGCTTATCTTGCTTCATCTCAATTAATCTCAATAGCTTTGAGAGATAAGGATTAGTATTATCCCCATTTTTCAGATAAAGAAACAGAGATGCTGACAGGTTATATCAGTTGCCCTAGTTCTAGTAATTACTAGTTGGTGGCTTGGGAATTTATATATAAGTGTGTCTGATTCTGGAGACTCATTTCTTAAGTACCTGATGATATACTCCACATTCAGTGACCCCCAAATCAGTGGATCTCATACATTTTTGACTGTGGCTTATGTAGACATGGGAGAAACTATACAGATCTAATTACTAGACTTACATTTTTATTGAAAGAAGGCTTTATAATAAAAATTGGAGAGAAACAAAAATTGAAAAGTAGTGATTTACTTGCTATTACAGTAACATATTTAATTTATAAGAGAAATTCAAACCTATGCATATAATTTTTTTATTATATATTAGTACCTGTAAACTGAAATATAACAGTAATTTTATCACATTTACCTTAATGATGTGTTATTTAAATAGGCAAAAGCAAAGTTGTAGGGACTTTATATATATCTACTTTAGCCACAGGGCATGCTAATTCATATTTATACCTCAATGCAAAGCTCTTAAAGTGTATTTATTGGCAGATTGTGGATTGTGAGTCAAAAAACGCTGTTGCTAAATATATATATATATTTGCAAGACATGCATGGTTAATCGAATGAAAACAATTTAAATCATAATTATGTAGCTAAACTAACTGCAATCGATAAGTAAAAAGCAAGAAGAGAAGTAATTAAAAACCATGATCCATTCAAGGCACCACATATATTTTAATAAAGAGGACTTTCTGAACTTTGGAGGATTAATTAATTGTAAAAAGTATTTATTGAGGACCAGTTTTTCTAGAAAAAGATCTTGGAATATATTTTAAAAAATTCTTGCTTTTTTAGTGCTTACATCCTAGAGGGAGATTCAGATAATAAAGAATAAATAAGATAAGTAAATTATATTGCAAGCTAGTGGGTGACAATTCCTACTACAAAAAAAATTTTTTTTTTGTAAGAAAAGAAATGGAGAGCCAAGTAAAGAGGATTGGGAATATTGGGTGTAGGAGATTAGTTATAATTTTTAATACAGGTAGATAAGAACAAGTCTGGTTGAGAAGGAGACATTTAAGAACAGGGGAATTTGCCAAATGGATTTCTAATAGAAGAGATGTCTAGGGAGAAGAAACATCCAGTGTACAGTCTCTAAGGCAGGAGAGTGTCTGGTGGAGGGAAACCAAAGCAGCCAGTGTGGCTGGGGTGGAGTGAACAAGGAGAAGAGGTGATCTCAGGAAGGTAAGGGTATTGGGAGACATTCTTCATATCTGAGTGATGGGAAGTTGTTGAAGGGTTTAAGCAGAATGATATGATATAACTTGTAATTTATTAGGCTGCTATGTTGAGAATAGATTATAGGGTGGCAAGAATGTAAGAAAAGATTCCAGTAGGAGTCTATTGCAGCAATCCTGGTAAGAGATGATGGTGGTTTACGTTAGTGGATGTGTTGAGAAGTGGCCATATTGTAAATATATTTTGAAGCAGAGCCTGAATGATTTACTCATGGACTTTATATAGCACATGAAAGCAAGAGAAAAGTCAAGGTTACACCAAGATTTTGACCTGAACAAGTAGAGGATGAAGTTGCCATCACTTGAAAATGGAGAACGGTGAGAAGCAGGTTTTGATGGAAAGATCAGGAGTCCTCTTTGGGTCATATATTATGTTTCAAGCATCTATAAGATACCTAAGTGGAGACTTTAAAGTAGACAGTTGGTTTAAGAGTTTAAAGTTCAGGAGACATGAGGCTTGGCTGGTTATAAATTTAGGAGTCATTGGCATATAAATTGAGGGTATTTAAAGTTGTAAGAATGAATTGTCTAACCAAGAAAGTATGTGTGATTATAGGTAAGAAAGAGAATGCAGGTCTGTGTCCGGTGCCATCTAGTGTAATTAGGTCTATAACAGGAGGAACCAGTCAAGAAAACCAAGAAGCAATGGCCTACGATATTTCTTTCAAAAATACTGGTATTCTGGAAGCCAAGAAGAGAAAGTGTACTGAATAGGAGGGAGCTTGTGTCTAATGCTACTATAAATTGAGTACAGTGGGGACTGAGAATTGACACTTAAATTTAGCAATTTAGGTAACTAAAATATTGCTTATACAAAGTAGGAGATTTATGATGTTGCATGATAGATGACCAGCCTATTGGAAAGAGTGTTGAAGGAGAGTCATTAGTAGACTTCAGTAAAGTGTTAATTTTAGCTTATAAATGTCAAATTTCAATACCACTCCAAAGTTCATTTAGAGGCAGGGTAGCAAAGGCAGGGTAGCTCTATGCCTGGGTTCAGACTGGTTCCACTGGTTACTGACTAGGTGATCTTGGGCAATGTATTGTGTCTCTCTGTGTCTCTGTTTTCCCACTTGTAAATAAGGAGAACAAAGTACCTATCCTGTAGGTTTGATGTGAAGAATAAATGAGTTAATACATGTAAAGCATTTATTAGAGTATCTGGTACATTAATAAAGAGCCCCCAGTGCTAGCTATTATTATTTCTATTATTAACATATTTCTAGAATATGTTCACTTATGAGAACCAAGAACTTGCATTTTTGATGTTCTTTCTGGAGAATCCCTGTAGCTCAGTGATAGCATGTAGACCACACTGTGAACCTTCCTAGTTGAAGTGAATACTTTAGGTTTACTTTATTTATTTATTTTTTTGGTGTTTGGGGCTTGAAAAAGGAAGAAAATTGCTTATATTATTGTCTTAAAATGAACCTTTTTTTCCTGTTTTCTCATTCCACACTGGCTTCTCACTTCTATACTCTGGACTTTTGGGAGAGAATGGGAGAAGCAAAAACTAGAGAAAAGTAAAAGTTAGTGAATAAGAAGTAAAAAGTAGGAAGGAAATACAGAAATAGCATTTTGGAGACATTCACTTCTATTTATTTATGAGCAAAAAGGATAAGAGGAAATTAGATATTTAGTTTGACTCCTTTATTGCCAAATAGTAAAAAGAAGCAGAGTGGAAGTGGTATAAATTGAAGAGAAATTCTTTTTTATAAACTTATATGTAGGCATGCCGAGACATTGGAGGTCAGATAATTTGCCTTCATCAGAGTGGAAATGACTCAAATGTGAACTTCTGTGACCTTCAACTTGTGGGTAATTTTTTTTTTTGTATCCAGAGACAGTATCCTCAAATAATCCAGATAAATGCCTGTACTCAGAAAATCAACCATATGTCTTTGAATGCAAGTTATAGGGAAGCTATTAGCAGAAAATTAATCTTTTTCATCTTTTGTGCTCCTAGTTGGCATAATGGCTTATATACTGAATAAATGTTCGATGGATGAATTAGTGTGGAAACATACATTACAGACACATTAGACATGAAGTGATTGGGCAGCCATTCATCGATTGCCAAGATTTGATCAAGTGGATCTAGCTTAAGATATTTTATAGGTATAAGCTGGGTAAGGAACATCCCAGACTACAAAAACAGGTGTGTAGGAAGTGTAGCTTTCTAAATGTTTCCATAACTCAATATACTCTGTTTTTCGAATCTCTGTTCTGTCAATGTTAGAAAAATAATAATCTTAATAAATTCTGAAAAAAAAACCATAACGTATAAGATGTTCTTATGCCCCAGATCATATCTTTGTGTCACTTTGTATGTAAGCCTTGCCTGGGTGCACAATTCCATATGGGCTTTGACTTACTTCCAATTGTCAACCACTAGTCTGAGGTATGTGGGCTGAATCTGCCTTTTTCAACAGGGGTTCCTCCAAACTCGCACACATTGACAGGCACTCGCTTGGCCTGTAGTGCATAGACAGCTTGGAAGCACAGAATAATTAACACTTGTGAGGGTGTGATGCGTAATTTTATGTGTCGACTTGATTAAGCCACAGGGTACCCCAAAAGCAAGCATTTTGCTGGGTGCTTCTGTAAGGGGGATATGGGTGAAATTAATATTAAGTTGGAAAGTGGGCATAGCAATTTGCTCTCCTTAATCAGTTGAAGGTATGAATAGAATAAAAAGGCCGACTTTCCCCCCAAATTAAAGATCATTCTTTCTGCCTGATGGCCTTTGAACTTCATACATTGTCTTTCTCTTGCCTTTAGACTTGAAATGTTATATCGACTCTTCCTGGATCTTCAGTCTTACCTTCAGACAGGAAATATACCATCAGCTCTCCTAGGTCTCCAGCTTGTCAACTCACTTTGCAGATCTTGGGACTTGTCAGGCTCCATAGTCACATGAATTAATTTCTTATAATTAATTCCTTTGTGCGCGTGCATGCGCGCGTGCGCGCACACACACACACACACACACACACACACACATGTGTCTGTTTTTCTGGAGAACCCTGATAATATAGAGGGCATCCCTTGACTACTGGATAATGGGAGCCAAAGGATGAATGCCTTAGCCTCCCATCTTTAAGGTGGACAACTCTCTATGATTCTCAAGAGGTCTCATGGGAATTGAGTTCCAACTGTCCACAATAGCTCTTTCAATAACTCTCCCTTACATTGGCTTTGCTGCCTTCCCTGCCTTCGCTCTTTGCTGTCTTCACTCTTCCAGTCCCTCAGTCCTGCTCTCTGGAATCACCTCCCAGATAAACACCTACACTCAAACCCTTGTTTCATTCTCTCTCTCTGGGGAAAACCAAACGAAGGCACATAGTCATTTTAGATTTAACTTAGGCCAATTTGGACAGTTCCCCTCCCTGCTTCTTCCCTGAAAAAGCATCTAAGATTTCAGGGAATTTACAGAGTGCCATGGCTGTAAGGGGAGGAATCTAGAACTTTTTTAGCATCTGGTATTTTGCTAACATCTGCTGTAATGGTCTTAGCTGCATTCTTCTCAGCCATCACTATGTTCCCACTTCGACTTCTGCTGAAATGTTCTATCTCCATTGACCTTCAGCTTATGAACTTAACTTCTTTCTTATCATGACCCTGACCTTTTCTTATTCACTTCTTTAGCCTTCTTGCATTTTTATATGTTACCTGAAATCATCCGCCCTGACATTGTTTTTATTCTACTGTGTTACTGTTCCAACCTAGCAAGATGTGGGGAAACACAAGGACCCTGCTTCCTTTTCAAGAGAACTGCCAGGAACTTGAACACAGGTCCTTTCTGACCTTAGGACCCAAACTTATATGTGGGTTCAATTATTTTCCCGTACAATGGACTTGACCATTGGAGTGCAAGGGGCAGCCCCTTTTCAAAGAGTCACACATTGACTCATCTCATGTCCCTACTTTCCTTCTGCCTCTGTCCCTTATTGCCTTCTCAAAAACCCTCACACATATTGTAGCAGGCACAGATGATGCTCTGCCCTGTAATCTCTCATTTTTGTCACCCACCTGAGCTGTGGCTATAGATACTTCCCGGCATTCTGCCAGTTCCCCACCTAAAGTGCCTGCACCTGTCTCTTTTTGTTTCTCTGCTTGAAATTTTTTTTCCCCTGGTATCAGGGGAGCTTGCTCAGCTCTGCAGGTACAGCCCAGAATTACACAGTATTTTCATCTCTGTGGGCAGCTGTTTTCCAGCAGGTGATGGGATTTGGTGGATAAATGCCCCAGCCCCCTTGTCCTTAGGTGGGAAGATTCTGAGGGGGAGATTCATAGTTTTTCTCTGAGGGTCCCCAATAAGCTTTAACACCACAATGGTAAGTAACTTATTAGCACACCATTTACTGGCTTTCCCATTTCTCTGTCTTACTTCCCACTGTGCTTTCTGGAGTCACATCATACATAAACTTCTGGCACCCAAGTCACTGCCTCAGAACCATAACAGTCTCTTTGATGGGTGGGAAAAATTCTCTTTGCATGTATCCTTTGAAGCCTTTCTATGACAGATGGACTATAGCTTTTGAACTTAAAAGCCAAAGATTTCCACTTTCTTCTATGTTCTTTCTTGGCAACTCCAATAAATCCAAATGGTCAAGGGCTGGAGGTTAAAAAGAAGTAAGGGAGAGCACAAACAAATATTTCCCTTACCTCATATATCTGTCAACTAGAACAGCCTTCCCAGATAAAGAAACTGTTCTTGGTTAATGGTGTGCATGTAGTCATCCTCCCCCAGAACTGCCACTCCTGGCATAGCATCCATACACTCTGAGTTCTTTAGCCTATCTGTCATACCTTGCCATGAGGAGATTTTCTCTGGGTTTTATCTGCCCAAGAAAATAGGCCAACCATAGGTACTTTGAGGTATATGGAGACCAGTTCCTGGACGGCTGCTGCTGAATACAATGTGAGGGCTCCAGTAGCTAATGAGCTGCTGTAGGTAGGCACCAGATATAACAATTCAGGGAAGATTGATTTTATTGTCTGTTGGGTTTATGGCCGAGGGATGTGCTTCATGGACCTCCTTTTGATTAAGTTAAAGTGCAGCACTAGGATGTTTTTGGCTGAATGGGTGGGTCTTTCTGATAAACAATAAACATCATGTCAGAGGAATTAGCACTTTCTGTGAACTCTCTGCACTTTGTAGGCATTACCATGTACCAAAGTCATTTGTGACTACTTGAAATAACTAGTTCAGTGGGAGAAAAAATAGTTTAAATTGTAATGAAAGAGAGGCAATTTAGCCTAGAGATATAGGTCATTTCTTTAAAAAGTATCTATTTTTTTTCATATAGAAAATGAGTGTCAAAGCTTTTGGGGGACATTTTTGGTTGAATTATCCTCAAAGCAGCCCTAAGATAAGTATTTGAATGCACATAGTTCACTTAGGAAGCACAGGTAGGGAATGGAGGAGTAAGATGGAGAAGGGAAGGAATCTGATAAATGGCATGAAATTAAGTAGGTTATCACTGTGAGCAACTGGGACTCCATTCAACTGGGAAATTCTGGGAGACAATACAGAACATGCTTTAGAGTTATCTCCAACCAGCCCCAAACTCAAGAGATGAGGAAGCTGGAATATTTATTCTCCAGTCCTTGTAAGTCATTGGCTGGGGGCAGCTTGCTGGGGAAAGGTAGGCATCTTTACTAAGTACCACCTAAATTCTCTTTAAGGAGAGTCTTGCTGTCCAGCCCCTGGAGGTGCTATCAGTAGACATCTACCCATTATCAACCCATTCAGTAATTGCCTCAGCTGCAGAAAGCTGCCTTGCCAAGGTCACATCCTGTTATGGTATCCCACATCCATCCAATAACTGATTGAAGTGTAGTAATAAAGGTCTGGCCATTTAAGTTCAACTTGGGACAATTCTAATTTGGCTCCAGAGTGTCCCAGAGGGTTGTCAGAGGTTGTCATGGTGCCCACATCACAGGTTGACTTCTCTCTCTGCCCACTCCTGTTTTTATTCCCTCTTTCCAAGGGGGACATTTCCAAGGGAATTCCTTAATAAACATCCTACACAGGAAATTCCATCTCAGAATCTGCTTCCTGGGGAACCCAACTGGGGATGAGTATTAACTTCCTGTCTGGACTGCCCCTTAGGCAGAGTCCCAGGTGATTTTAGTAGGAGCCTATGGCTGTCTCCTTAAGGCTATCACTCCATTTAAGCTTCTTTCATTTTCTCTGTGCCAAGATGGTGAATGTTGAGGGCAGAGCACTCAATGTCTGCTAGAGGAATGGTAAAATGATAGTTATTTCTTTGTTTCTATTGGTCAGGGGAGGTAAGATCACATGAGTACAGTGTAATAAATGGCTGAAGAACTAGGAAGGAGACTCACTGAAGTGTGATTTTATGTCCAATATGTTGGTGGTAGATTCAGAGCCTCAGGATATGAGTGGGAGGTCAGATGGTCTATTGGATAGATAACTGGAGGTGAAGAGAGGCGGTGGAAGAAGAAATAAAGATAGTCTAGTATGAGGGAAAGTGAGACAATAGAAATAGTAAACCTTCTATGTATTAGCTATTACTATTATTATTACTACTGTTATAGGCTGAATGTATGCTCCCAAAATTAATATGTTGAAGCCCTAATCCCTGGGACTGTATTTGAAGGTAGGGCCTTTAAACTGGTGATTAAGGTAAAATAAGGCT
>PVKZ01005651.1:0-48837 GCA_004027375.1 Macroglossus sobrinus
GGGGCGGGGGGGGGGGGGCTCTGCTTCCCAGCACAGTATAAAAAGAAAGGAGACAGCTGGCTCGTTGGGGGGAGGGGGCCGAGGGGATCCAGGGTTTGTTGGCTAAGCACCAAGTCCCCCCTTCTGTAACCACAGCTTTCCGGAGGTGGCCCTCCCCTTCCGACCAGCCCAAACTGACACCAAGTCCCCTGCTGCGGTGGCCGCTGTGCCCTCTGACATCCAGCCGCCAGCTCGGGCCCTACACCCTGGGGCCCTACACCCCGCCCCGGCCAGGTGCCCAGCCCCCAGCCCCGACCGGGGCCACGGGACAGAACCGGGGACAGAACCCAGCTCTGGATTCCCGGATCCCGTCACCAACAGCCAGGGCACGGAAGCCAGGTCTCTGGTCCCCCAGCTCCTCCCAGTCATGGGGAAGGGACCCCAGTGCCCGTGCGGCCAGGCCCCTTTTCTCTGCGCGCCCTCTCTCTGGGCCGGCCCCCCACGGCCTTCCTTTTTAGGGTGGAACCAAATTTCCGTGGTTTCAAAAAAAAAACCCTCTCCACCCCCCTTGGCAATACTCCAGGGTCTCAGCCCCAACGGTCACAACATAAACAGACCTTCGGAGCTGGGGCGCCTGCCAGCCCGCTGCCCGGCCACACTAGAGCCACCTCGCCAGGCCCTCGAGGTGTCCGAGGCCCGCCTCAAAGCACCTCAAAGCCCCAGCCACCTTCCTGTCGGCAAACTCTCATCCCAACCCCCTGGGCTAAAGTTCCAGGACAGAATCTTTGCCAAGTGAGCCTGGGGCAGGTAGGCAGGCCCCGAGCTGCCCAGTGGCAAGGCTCGCCTCACCCTCCCGGGCTCCCAAGGGTCCAGCCCCCGTGCCTGAAGATGGAGCAAGGACTGGGAGCCTGGGGCAGGGCACTGGGGTCCCAGGGTCAGGCAGGAGCCAGAGATGACACTCATCTGGCCTTTCCGGGAATGGGTCCCTGTGGGTGCGCGGAGCACCCAGGGGTCATCAGCTTTTATGCTCCCTGGGGGCTGGGTGTGGGGAGCTCGGGCCCCTGGGGAGTGGGCCTGGATCCAAAGCCAGGGGAAAAACACTCGGAAGGCAGCTGCCAAGAGGTCGCGATGGGGGAGGGGGGAGAATGATGACACACCAGAGTCTCAGACAGGAGGTAAAGGGGCTGGGGACGGAGGGGACAGGGACACGGCGCCCAGCGGGTCAGCGGGAGGGTCTCAGGCCGCCCCGGGCGGTTGAGGACAAGGAGTTTGGGAGCCGGCGGTGCAGACGGCGAGGGGGGACCCTGAGCGGCAGGAACGGGGACGCTCGCGGTCCCCGCGGCCGGAGGAAAGGGTGCCGGGCACACAAAGGCCTCTGCTCCCTTCACCTGGCCGGGCGCCCTGGGGGGAAGTCAGCGTGCCTCGGCCGTCCCGACCCCCGCCGCCCGCCCACCCGCGGGGAGAACTGAATCACAGCTGGAAAGTCCATCTGCGAGCGGGGAGGAGCTGACTTTTGTCTCGGGGTGGCGGTGGGAGGAAGCGGGGAACCCACCCCTTCCCGCCCCCTCCGCCGGATGGCGGGGACAAAGGGGGAACAACCCAGCCAGCGACTGCGGGGTGGGGGGACGCCGCGGGCAAGCCGGGGGGACCCGGGCGGAAGGGGGTCGCGGCGCTGCGGCCGCCGCCCCCACCGCGATGCTCACCCCTCCCTCCCGCTCCGCCCCTTGCCCCAGCAACTTTGTTTGCTGCGGCCGCGGACGCCCGTCCCGCGGGGTCCGAGGCCAGCAGCGCCAGGCCCGCTCCCGCCCGGGACCCCGCACGCAGGCGGCGCGGGGCCGGGGCGCGGGGCGCGCCCGCCGCCCCCCACCGCACCCCTCCCGCCGCGGCCCGTCCCCACCCACCGCGCCTCGCCCGCCGCCGCCGCTCCGCCCGGCCCCGGCGCCCCGCAGGCAGGCGGGGGGACCGGTGCCCCCGGCGGGGCCGGAGGGCGCCCCGAGGGGGACAGCGGGGGCCCCGGGCGGGGCGGGGGACGGGCGCGCACGGCCCACCTTGCTCGCCAGCTCCCTGCTCCGGTCGATCCGCGCCCGCGTGAGGGACTCGATCCGAGACATAATCCCCCGATCGGGGGGCGTCGGGCGCGCGCGGCGGCGGGGGCGGCGGGGCACCGGGCGCCCCGCACGCGTCGCTCGGGGACAGGAAGTCGGACTCCCCTCGCCCGGCACCCGCGCCAGTTCCTCAAACCGAGTCTCCACCCCCGCCCCGCGCAGGAAGGGGGGGCGGGGCGGAGCAGGGCGGGGCCCCGCGGGGCCCCGCGGCGCGGCCGGGCCGGGGCCGCTCGGGGAGAGCGGGGGGCGGCGGGCAGGTGGCGGGCCCCGGGCGCCCCTGGTCCCCGAGACGAGACGCGCCCCGGGGCTCCGGCTGCGGCCCTCGTGTCCCTCGCCACCCCGCCCCCAGCTCTCCAGGGACCCCGCGGCCGGCCCTTCCGGGCCCTTCTCGCATCAAAGCGGGCCGAGCACAGACCCCTCTTACGACTGGGGGCAGGGCGGGGAGAGGGCGGGGAAGTCGAGGCGAACCGAAGGCGTGGGGGGGGGTGGCCGGATGTCCGCTCTGGGGTCCTAGAGGGTCGCCCCCCCCCCCCGGGTCGGAGAGGGAGTCTCCCACAGCCACACCCCGGGGGCCTTCTAGACCCGCTCCGGCCGTCCCCCTCCCCCGCCCCGTCCATCTCCGCGGGGGGCGGGGGGACCGAGGGGAACCGCCACCTTCCTGGACGCTGAGAAGCGAGGGCGCCCTTCCCTGGGTCTGACCCCAGCCGCCTCTACTGGGGGTCAGGCCCGAACCAGCCTGCCGCGGTCAGCGGGCTTGGAGCATGGCCAGCCTCTCCGCGAAGGGGTGTGGGGGGCGTCTCTGAACCCTTTGCCCGGGGCCTGGAGGCGGCCTCCGCCATCGCGCCCCCCCCCCACGAGCTCAGTCCTGCCTCCTAGAACCGCCCATTTCCCTGCAGAAACCAGAAGCTCGGAGCACCCCGAGACAGGGCATCCTGTGTGCGCAGAGTCCTGCCCGCTTCTAGTCTCAAAAGGTGTGGAGGGGGGCGGGGCCCACCCCAGATGGGCACCCCGCCCCCGGCCGCAGCGGGGCCCAGCTGCAGGTTGCAAGCCCAACTCGGCACTCTCTGGGTGCCAATTTTAGCCTCTGCCACTATTTTGGGCCCCAGTGCCTCACCGCTGGCTGAGCCGGTTGGGCTCAGCACCCCCAGCACCCCCCACTTCACCTCCTCCTTCACCCACTGCCCGTCCGGATCCTTATATAGCAGAGGCCAGAGGAGAGGAGAGGAGCCACCCGCTCTGGGCTGGATGGAGACGAGCGAGGGCTAAGGACACTCCCAGGGTCACCCGGGCCTGATTCTTCCAGGGTGCACCTGCACGGGGCTGGGGGGGCCCTAGGAGCCCCCAAACCAGCCAGCTGAGCCTCCGGGGCCGGAACTCCGGACTCACCTCCCCCCAGTGAGCGGCCCAGGCCGAGGAATGTACTAAATCTAAAACCCGACAGCCCCCCGAGCCAGAAGCCTGGGCCCAGAGACCAGGGGTGGGCGGGATCCCAGCGCTTATCCCAAGCCTGGAGCACCCCGCCAGCTGCTCCCGCCACGGGCCAGACTCCGGTCCTCAAACTCGACGTAGAGGGGCTCCACGACAAAGGGGGCCCGACCGTGTAACCCTGCCCGGTCTCCCACCCCAGTCTCCCGTCCACGTTCCAGCCCACTGGCCGTTCGCCACCCTGCCCCCACCTCTGCTCTTCTTCCTCTCGGGAGGGGGAGGGGGAGGGGCGGGTAAAGGACACGGGTCGCCTTGACAGCACTGCGCCCCCAGCGAGCGAAGCCCGCAGCGCCCCTTAACGCTCACTTTCCGTGTCGTGGAGAACGACCCTTCTCCCTGGCGTCCCCTGCCCCTCCCATCACACCACTTCCGCCCAGCCCCGCTGCCCCTGTCCAGTGCCCCCTCCCGGCGAGTCACAGGGTACCCTTCGGGCACACCAGTACCAAAGCCAACCCCACCGCCTTCTCCGGCTCATTTAACTCGACGGGCATGTCCCCCACCCTTGCGGGGGGAGGAGGCCGTCCCAGGGAGGGACCTGGTCATCAGAATCGGAGTGGTGGCCGGCTGTGAGCAGCAGAGCCACAGGGGTACCTGGGCCCAAGCACCCCACTGCCCAGGAGGGAGCCTGCTTCTCTCCTTGTTACCCCGGGGCCTGTGCCTTCTGGGAGGGAGGGATAAGACAGCGGGACCCCGAAGTCGGCCGAGGAACGGGAGGGAGGGGTCGCACTGTGCGGTTAGGGTCAGGACAGGCAGACAACGGCCAAACGGGGCCGTTAGAGATGGGGTGTGCGACACAGCTGCGCCTCTCGCCAGCTGCGGGGGCTCGGGCCACTAACGAGCTTCTGAGCTCTCGTCTGAAAAATGAAGGTTAGAATGCTTATCCTCGCCAGAGTGTCGTGAGGGTTACACGAGATGACCCCTGGGAAAGTGTCCTGTCAACTCCCCGAGGCCACTCAGAGAGGAAGGGCCAAGCCCCGTCCTTCTCTGCTCCACAGCCCCGGCCCCCGCCCCGTGTCCACCTGCGCGGGGCCCCGGCCCAGGCAGGCCGGGGACGAGGTCCCGGGAGGAGGCGGCCGCTCTCAGGAGGGCGGAAGGGAGAGGGACCACAGGATGACAGGAAGGGGGCCGGGACGGCAGCGCCAGGGGCCCTGCTGAGGATGGGCGAGTGGGACGATGTCCCAACTCCACCCGGCCCTTTCCTGCTGCCCGTCTGGGCGCCAAAGCGCTGCCCACGGTCCCCTTCCCTGGTCACCAGCCCCTCACCAAGCCGTGGGGCCCCGGGTGGGCAATGCGGACCCCCCGCCATTCCCACCGCGGGAAGAGGGCCGTTCTGCCCGCAGACTGTGCCCCCTGCACTGCAACGGCCTGGGTAGCTGGCACTCGCGCCAAGGCCCGCTGTTTGCTTTGTCCTCTAGAGAGCTCTGCTCTCCTCACCGCCCCCCCAAACCCCCCCAGCTCTAGAATTCTCCAGCGGCTCCTCCCTCAGACTGCTGGCCTCCCTCAGCTCCCCGCTTCGACCTGCCGGGGTGCGGTGGGGCTGACGACCGGCCTTTACCTCCGCCGTCCCTGCTGCCAGAGGAAGGGGACCCTGGCCAAGAGGCCGGCAGGGGACAGAGCCTGGACGACGGACCCAGGTGAATGCGACGATGCCTTCTCTGGGGTGTCTCGGTGCTCAGAAGCCACCTGGGTTGGGAGGTACAGCGCGTACTCGGGGAGGCCGTCACAGGAAAAGGGGGGCAGCCCATTCTGCCGGTAAATGAAGAAAGTGGACAGGGCCCCGGGCGGTAGGGACCGGGCTGGGAGGGAGGAGGGTGCGGCGCCCTGGGAGCACCGCGGCCTGTGGACGGCGCGCGCATGCGCCGTGAGCCTCTCTGCCCGCAGCCCGGCTCCGACCCCTGCGGCGGCCACGTCCACCCACAAAACTACGCATCCGGAAGTGCTTGGCAAACCCGGATCCGCTCTGGAGACGTGAAAGGTACCGCCACGGTTACGATCGTGGTTCTGCGCACTGGTGCCGCTCAGCTCTGCGAGGCCTAGGGCCAGGCCGGGCTAAGCCACGCCACAGCTGCCCAGGCTCCCGGCCGCCTCGCCCAGCTGTGCGCAGCCGGCTGCCAAGCCACGGGGACAGGGACAGCGGAGGAAAGGCGCTGCACGGAGACGCAGGGAGAGATGCGGCCTCGAGTCTCCGCGCATCGGGGAGGGCTGGGCGCGCCGCGCGTGCCAGGCCCCCTGCTCCCCCGGCTGACGCCTACCTTGGTCTTGCCGGTCATGCTCAGGAGAAAGCTGAAGGTCCGTCGCAGGGAGGAGGCGGCCCAGGTCCCCGAGCTCCGTTCCAGCTGGCTGCAGCTGCAGAGGGAGAAGGAAGAGTTGACAGGGTCCCCCCCAGAGAGACGGCGGTGGAGGTGCCATGACCCAGGGAGAGGCAGGGGATGCGAGCGGAAAGACTCGAGAGAAAGGACGAGGAGGACAGAGGGAGGACTCCGGGGGCAGGGTGCTCCGCCACCCACCTCCTGGGACTTCCGGGATGTGGACACTGGTTTCCCAGGCCCCCCTATTTATGCGGAGAACTCCAGGCTCCTCCCAGATGGATGCAGACCACCCCTTCCTACTAATCCAGGCCCAATCTCCTCTGTCCTGCTGCTCCCAACGGAAGTGATCCGCGGTGGGGGCCCTCGGGGGGAGGGGCACGTTCCCCTCCAAAACAAGAGCCCTGTGTAGGACCCTCTCTGCTGTTTGGACAAGGCCTCTGGGCCTCAGGCCAGTGAGGACTGAATTTCCTGGGATTTCATCAGCCCCATCCCATGAGCTAATCCCAAACCCAGAGCCAGGAGGATGTGTCAGCTCCGAGATTTTCAGGTCCACAAATCAGAGCCTGATATCTTAAAGGGCCCTGGACAAGCTCACACGCCCCCGCGTCTCGGCGCTGGCCCCCTCTAACCCGGCTTCCGCTGCTGTCGGAGCCAAACAGATAGGTGCTGATTTTCATGCTTATTTACATGGTTATGCAAACCTCCCAGCCTCCACCCTGTCCCTGAACCAGGCCTTCGGCCCTACACGGCTCTCCTCGGAGCCACTCCCCATTGGGCCATCCCCTGAGCCATCCAAAGCTGACCCGTGGTCCTCAGTCGCTCTCCCCCTAAAACTTCCCCACAGCCCACCTGCCTGCTCACTCGTGGGCACTGACAACTCTCTCTTACTCACCCGAGATGCCGAGGTCTGGATACTCCCTTTCTTGCCCTCGCCCTCGCCCCGTGGGGCTAAGCAGGAACCTCCCCCACCTTCCCTGGCCGAAGAGGAAGGAGTGACTTCAATGCAGCTCAAGGAGAAGGACAGCTTTGACCGGACATGGTACAGGGGAGCAGTATCTCAGGAAGCGGACACCCTCAGGGCTACAAAATCTCCGGCCCAGTCCCGCCGCCCTTCCCCCACCCAGGCCTTCGAGGCGCTCCAGCTCGCCGCTCACCTTTGGCTGAGGTCTGCAGCAGAGGACGGAGGCAAATCCCCTGCCAACACACAAGGAGAGGAGAGGTGTCCAGCTGACACCAGACAAAGGCGGCCGGGGCTGCCTCCCCCGCCCCCTCCACCTGGGTCAGGTTCCCAGGCAGCAGGTGCATGTGACTCCATGCCTGAGGGCGGGCTCTGGGGACCGGGGACGGAGGGCGGGATCTGAGCAGAGCTGGAGGAGGACTGGGAGCCAGGGGGACCGAAAAGGGGGCCGGTGAGTGGGGAGGGCGGGAGTTTCACTCCGAGCTCCCAAGCCTCCTCTTGAGGGCACGGTACGCTGCAGGTGACTGTCTCCATCTCTGGTGACAGGAAGCTGGAGAGCCTTGCACTGTCCTGTGCCCACCCGCACTGGAAGGGGGGACTGCCAGAACACCCGAGACCTGAACTCAGGGCTCTGTGTTGAATAAAGGCCTTGTGGGGTTTGCAAAATGCTTTTAGATTGTGGTCAGACATGACCCAGGTTATCCGGGCCCTAAACGGCTGGCTCCGAGCACTGGGGAGGGGAGGCCGAGGGGGGAACGCACCGCCCTGCGGTGCTCTCCACTTTGACTCACCCGCTGGATCCGCGCTGCCCCAGAAGCCGTTGATGCCACTCATGGACACAGACTTGGACAGCATGCCAGGGGCCACGTGGCCCTCAGGGCCAGCAGACAGGGGACAGGAATCCTGGCCCTAGAATCACATCGAGAACCCCCAGGCAAGAGTCAGGCTTCATCCGTCCCCGCCCCCCGTGCCCTTCCCCTTTCCACAGCGTGGTCCTTCTTCAGGGCCTGGCCCTCCACCCCGCCCGCCACCCGAGTCTGGAACATTCCACTTGAAATAGGTGGAGAGCTCTTCCTGCTGTTTACCCGCTGCCACTCTGCTGCCGCTCAAGCCCAGGCTTTCTTTCCACAGAAATCACCTTAGAAGAGCTTGGCCCTGAACGGTCTCTAGAGGTGGCAAACTCAAGCTAGAGAGGCAGGTAATGAAAAAACTCCGAGGCCGTCTGCGTTTGAGGCACTAGGCAGTAAAAATATGTGTAACCTAAATGCCCAACCATTAGAAAATAACTTTTTTTTCCCCAAACCTACACTGAGCATTACAAAAACGGGCCACTTATCAGGCCATAAGGCACATTTGAACTATCGCAAATAATCTGTGTCATCAAGATTATAGGTAACAACCCGGAAGTCCCTTTCCAGTAGACTGAATAAAGAATCTGTGATATATTTATACATCAAAACACTATTCAACAATAAAAATGAACCAACCACCAAAAAAAAAAAAACAATTAAAATAGAGTAAAATAAACCAACCACAGCTCACCCAACAATATGGATGAATCTCACAAACATGATGGTGAGTGAAAGAATCAGGATACAAAAGACTGACGTGCTATATTACATTCACATCAAGTTTAAAACAGGCAAGAATCATTAATTGTTGAGAGATGCACATAAAGGTGACACATCTGTCAGGAAAACGGATCTCGGAAGTCAGGAAGGCGATCCCCTCCCCTAGGAGAAGGAGTTATGAAAGGGGAGGGATTCAAGGGGCTTCTGGATTTTGAGGGTACCCTATTTATTTTTTAACCTGGAGTGGTTACATGGGTGTTTGCTTTCTAATTATTTATTACATGGCACATGTGAGTTTTATATGCCTTCCCATATGTAGTATTTCAAATACTTTTTTACATTAAAAAAAATCTCCATAGATTTAGAAATTTTAAAACACCCTTCTAAATAAACTTACTGGTCAAAGGAATCTTCATGGAAATCTAAAGATATTTTATAACAACAATAATGAAAATACTACAGACCAAAACTTGTGGGAGACGGCCAAAGTCGTATTTCGAGGGTAATTTGTAGCCTTAAAATGCCTATATTGAAAATTTTTTAAAGCTGACAATTAATGGGCTACACCAGCTTAAAAGGCCAGAAAAAGAATAATAAAACAAACTCAAAGAGAAGAGAAGGAAGGAAATAAGAAAGAAAAAAGCAGAAATCAATGAAATGATAAACAGATAAAACAGGATCAGTACAGCCAAGAGTCGTTTTTTTAGAAACTGCCAAGTAAAACAGACAAACCCCTGATAAGAGCGATAAAGAGAAAGAAAGAACAAGGGAAAGTAGAATGAAAGAGTGGAGATAACTACAGGAAGAGCAGTGATTAGAAAGATAAGCGAATACGACCTATGACTTAATGCCAGTCATTTTGAAAACACAAACAAGACAAATTCTTGAAAACGTATAATACATAATATATATGTATAACTTACCAAAACTGAATTTAGAAGAAATAGAAAGTCTGAATGGTCCTATTAAAGAAACGGAATCGGCGGTTAATCTTTCTAGAAACAAAACAAAACATATCAGGCCCAAACAGTTTCGCAGGCGAGGGACAGACCTTTCGAGGACTAGATCAAACTCTTCCCAAGACTGGAAACCAAAAACTCTCCCACTCTTTCTACAGAGCGAATGGAACTTGATGCTTCAATGACACACAGACGATATGACAAAGAAAGTTAGGGGACAATCTCTCTTAAGGAGCATAAGCACAAAAATATCACACCACAGTCCTTCATTTGTAAGATTTACAATTAAGCCACATAAACTAAGACGAGGTGATACTGGCGTAAGGACAGACACATAGATCAGTGGAAAGGAGAACAGAGCCCAGGAATAAACTCACACAAATACAGTCACTCGGTTTTCAAGAAAGCCACCACGGAAATTTCGTGGGGAGCAACTGGATGTTTACGTGGGAAAAAACCCTCAAAAACCTTGATTCCTACCATCCCCAAATATCCAGTAAGGTCCTAACCCTGAGCAGGAAAGCTAAAACTACAAAGCTTCCGGAAGAAAGCATTGGAGAAAACTCTTCCCATTCTTGAGGAAAGCAAGATCCCTTAAACACAACCGAAAGCACTAACTAACCACCAAAAAAGCTGATAAACTGGATTTTACCTAAATAGAAAATCATGCTTGTTAAAATACAATATTAAGGTAAGCACGCCAGTCTACGACTGGGAGAAAATATTCACAGTGCACACATCTGACAAAGGACACAAATCCAGGATACGGAAAGAACTGTTAGACACCAATAAGGAAAAGACAAGCTGTTTTAAAAATTGGGCAAAAGACTTGAGCAGACATTTCACAAAAGAAGATATGCAGATGGCCAATGAGCACATGAAAAGCTTTTCCACAGGGACATGCAAATTAAATCCACAGTGCGGGACCTCTCCATGTCATCTGCCATGAAAACTTGACAAAAGAAGTGTGCTATACCTAAGAATAAATATATAACACATATCCGCAAGATCTGTATGGAAAAAAATTATGACACGTGATTGAAAGACATCACATGGAAAAAGAAATACATGATGAAGACACGGTTAGGAGGATGCAATGTCGTGAAGATACCAGCTTTCCCCAAATCAATCTTTAGATTCAGTGTAACTACAACCAAATTCGCAAAGGTTTTAAAATATGTTCTATGTATGTCATGCTTCAAAAAGTACGTTCTTTTTTTTTAACAATTAAACAATTCTATTTATTTAAAAGGAGAAGGAAAAATCAAACCGCTTTTCTCCATCTTTGAGAAGAAAAAATTATTGCAACGCATATCACAACAAAGGATTAGTATCTGGGATATATAAAGAACACATTCCAAAGATTAAAGGAAGAACTCTCCACACACGAAGAGGAATTTCACAGAAAACACAAATGACCGTCACCCGTATGGAAAGATGCTCAACGCGTCTGGAGTCAGGATGACCTGGATTAAGACCATGATGCGACTTGTACCCGCCAGACTGGCAGAATTAAGAAGTCAGACGACCCCGGAGGCTGGAAAGGATGGGAGTTGATGGAAAACTAAACGCTGCTGATGGGAGTGGAAACGACCTGCCCTTCCCTCGCTAAAGCGAACCTCCGCTGCCCTCTGTGACCTCACCGTTCTACCCCGGAGCAAACGCGCACCAGAAGGTGGGCACAATCACGTGTATCGTGATGCTCTTGCTAGTAGCGGAGAATGGAGGTCATCCAGATGTCCGTCAGCAGAGGGATGGAATGCAAACGAATGAATGACCTTTGCAACACAGGGATAACGAGGAGGAGGAGGAGGAGGAGGAGGAGGCCGAATGAAAACGCAAGTTACGGAGAATTTCATGCAGTGTAACAGCAGTGTTTTCTAACTCAGAAACAAGAAGAAAGAAAATTGGGCAAAAGACTTGGACAGACAGTTCACAAAAGAAGATAGGCCGATGGCCAATATTTTTGGGTTAAAACGCTTTAAAAAAGGGAAAGGAGGAATAAAGAAAATCCAGGGTAGGGATTACGTCCGGTGGGGAGAGGCCTGGGACTAGGACAGGAAGCGTAAGTCAGGTAACTGTGCTGGCGAGGGGCGGTCGACTTCTCGGGCGTCCACTTTTAAACCTCACATTGAAAAGACAAGTGGAAAAATACAATAGCGAGTCCCAGCAGCTCTGGCAACCTGGAGAGCAGAGGCCCCACGTAAGGACATCTGAAGTTTTCAAAGGATAAGCACCGTGCCGGCCAAACCAAATAGGTTCTGGAACTGCACTTGGTCGAGGGCCATCCGTCTGCGAGCCCCGGCCTGGCTTCCTAAGTCTCAGTCTGGCGGAGAACGCTGTCCCAGAAACACCCCGGACAGCACTCGGGGGGCCTCGCTTGCAGATTCGATGGAGAGTGGAGGGGAATCAGAGCAGGAAGGCAGAGGGAGGGGCTGGGAGGAAGCAGCGGGAGGGGGGTGGGTGCCCAGACGTGGGGAGGGCGGGAGGAGGAGGGGGAGGAGGGAGAGGACAGAGGCCGGAGGAGCGGAGGGGGAAGAGGTGAGGAGACCGTCCCCTCCTGCCCGTCCGCGCCCCGGCCTCGGGCCTGGGCACCTGGCGACTGTCTTTCATCGAATGATCACAACTCGAAGAGACCGTTTTTTATTATCCTGCTGTTTGGAAAGATGAGATAAACCGCTCGCCTGGCCAGGGAAGCGCCCGGGAGTGGTCTGAACCGCTGTCCTTTCTGACGCGGATGGAGGAAGGTGGGCCAGGGGACAGGAGGGGTCTCGCTGACCCCCTGACAAGCCATAACAGCCCCAAACCACCAGTACCTCAATGACGGGGCGCAGTTGGCGCCCCCACCAGCCAGAGGATGAGCTGCAAAGGGGACAACTGTGGTCACCAGCCCAGGGGCCTTTCTGTGTTCTCAGGGGCTCGGCGCTGGACTCGGGGACCGGCACTGTCTCTCCCAAGCCCTCGTGCACCCTCAGGGGCCCCCGGGTCCTGGATTGAGATCCTCCATTTGGGACCAGGCAACCTCTAGGTCCTTTCTCATTCAGGACCCTCCGAGTCTCCCGTCCGAGAGCCACCGTCTCAGCATCCCAGGGGTCCAGTTTCACCCCCAGACGGTAAGTTCAACCTCAGATCTGCGAAATGCGAGTCCCCAGAAAGCAGTGGCTATGACGGCTGGGGAGACGGGGGCCTTCTAGCGCGAGGGGGACACGGAGCCCCACGTCGGCACGAGACACAGACCCAGGAAGGAGGCAACAGAGTCTCAGAGAGAGAGATACAGGCGGGAGGCCGGGGGCGGGGGGCAGAGCCTGGGGGCAGACAGCGGGGTGCAGGCGACGGGCTCAGAGTCGGTGGCTGGGGGGTCAGTGGGGTGATGCTTGGGCACAGGAGGGCCCCGGCAGCTGGCAGAACAGAGGGGCACAGGGTGGTGGCTGGATAGGCGGGGGAGGGGGTCCCCGGGGATGTGTTCGTCGTACCATGCGGGAGGGCTGGCCCCCTCGGGGCTGCAGCTCCAGGAAGGTGTCCAGGTCCTCTGGGCTCCGCAGCGGGGGTGTCTTCGGGGGGCCGGGGCATCTTGAAGCCTGCAGCCTGTCCCTGAAACACACATGGCCACAACTGCCCTCCGCATCCAGGGGCCAGCAGCGGGCACCGGGGCGGAACAGCACCGCGCCCGGCCCTGGTGCTGGCCCCGGCCCTGCCCTTCCTGTTGGCACAGGCTCGGCCCGACCCGCCGGCCGCCCTTCGGGGCTGCGCTCTGCGGAGCCGCTGAGCCGGCTGCGGGCGAGGGCGGCCCCTGGTGGGCACACGGCGGTACTGCCCCCCAGGAGAGAGCCGGGGGCCCGGCGGGGCGGGCGGAATTCTCACTCCTTGTCCCCTCTCTGAGCCGGTCTCTGCCCCTGCCCCGCTGATGGTGTGCCCAGGGTTCCCCTCCCACGGTGCCCAGGGCCAGAGGTGACGCCTGGCAGAGCAAGGGGACCCCTGGCAGAGACTGAGCTGCCGCGAGGGGTGCCCAGGGCATCGCTGCCTTCAGCCAGCTGCTCTGGGGAAGGTGCCAGGAGGCCTGTGGCCGAGCTGCTCTCGCGGCAACCCCAGGCCAGGGGCCAGGCCGGGGCCGTGCCCTCGCTGGCCCACGCTGCCCGTCTACTCACCGGAGCTGAGGGAGCCGGCCGGGACCCCCGCCCGCCTGGCCGGCAGTGACGGCCACCCAGAGCTCCCCGCGCTGACCCGGGGCCTGCGTGCTCCGACTTCCTCCGCTTTGGGGAAGTGGTCGGGGGTTTTCCAGGAGAGGGGAACAGCTGGGCCCCTCGCTTCCGGTCCCCCGAGCCCACACACCCCTGAGCAGGACCGGCCCCCACTGCAGGCTGCACCCCGACTCCGAGGCTCTGCCTCGCCTGGGCGGCAGTCTGGGGACGGGGCGGCTTCGATGCCCAGCCGTGAGACCCCTTCTCTCCAGAAGCCCCCCCACTCTGGGCCTCAGTTTCCTCCCCGCAAAGTGCGGGGATCGGGCCGCGTGGCCCCGGGGCCCCTCCCAGTCCTGACTCCCTGTGGAACCAGGTGGGGGAGGGAGGAAAGACCCATCATCCTGCGGCCCCACTATGCACTGCACCTCCCCCCCCCCGGCCAGGAGGGAGCCGGGACCGCAGGGACAGCCTCACTTTGGAAGGCAGGTCCCCATCACCTGAGGCCAACCCCAGCAGCCTGGCGGGCGTCGCCATGGTGACCAGTCCTTCCCCCAAAGGTCTCCAGGGGCTGAGGGACAGGAGGGCGGGGGCGCCTAGGGACTCACGGGCTCGGCGGCTCGTGGCGCTCCCTGTCCGGCCCCCAGCTGTGCCTTTTGAAGGGGTCGTAGCCGTGGCCATGGATGCGGAAAGCCCCGGACCTCCGGAGGGGCACGGCGTGGCCGCCATCGCCCTCCTTCCTCCTCCCGACGCCGTCCTCCTCCTGCTGGTCCTCCCGTGGCCCGGCCGGCTCCACCGCAGACAGGCAGCGGGGCCTGCGGCCTCGGGGCGCCGGGTCTCCGGCCGCGAGGAGCACCTCCGGGGCGTCCCCGCTCATGGGGAGCACGCGCGGGCCCACCTGCGACAGGGAGGCAGAGGCGAGCCGGTCAGGCAGGCAGAGGGGTGCGCGGGGTTCTGGAAGCCTGGGACCTCGGAACACGCGGGTGTCACAGTGGGCCAGGCCTGGCGCGGGCTGGGGCGGGGCGCAGGGCGGCGGGGTCGGGCGGGGGGGTCGGGGCGGCCGCAGCACCTCCCGCAGCGCCGCCTCTGGGCCTGGGGTGTGGTGTCCCCCCATTTAGACATGACGCCCGTCTCCTCTCGCCGCCGGGCCACGGGCCGGGCGCCTGTGCGCGGAAAGCCACGCCGAGCGAGGAGAGCTCGATGCCGCAGTCCAGCGGCGACACACGTGTGCGGGCGTGCACACGAGCGTGCACACGGGCGTGCACAGGTCACGCGGACGGGTCTGAGTGTGCCCAGCACCCCGGGGGACGCACCCACAAAAGCCCCCGTGCCACCCCAGGGGCGCGTGCCTGCGACCAGCCGGGGACTCAGGAAGGGGACAGAGGACGCAGGGCAGGGCGGAGGGGTGTCCAGCAGGAGACAGGAGACAGGCTGGTGCGTGGGAAGGGAGGGATCGCTTCCCTCCCAGGCCCGGGTCCCCCGGGGAACGGGCGCACCGTTTCCTGTCCCCCACGGGGCAGAGCAGGGCTCGGACGGCGACCTGGGCCCAGGCCCGGGCACTGCGTCCCCCCCCAGGGGGCGTGTTCTCACGGCCCAGCACCCCTGGACACAGGGGCCCCGGAGCTGAAACCGCTCAGCGCCACCCCAGGAATAACCAAGCCCCGCAGAGGAAGTGGAGGGCGACGGGGCTCAGCGCACCCTCGGCACCCCGAGGGCCTGGCTTCCTCTCGCCCCGCGCCGGGCCCCTGCTGGAAGGAGGCTCCCGGGGCCTCTTCTCTGGGATCCCCCCCCCCGCCCCCCAGCTCCTGAGATGGCGAGGACATCCCAGGGGACCAGGACCTTGGGCCAGAGTCGCCTCCCACCAGCCTGCCCCTGAGGGCGCCCGCCGACCCCAAGGACGAGGACGCCTGTTGCCCGCTCCTCCTGGGGTGGGGGTGCAGGGTCCGGCTTGCGGACGGTGGTCCCCCCGATCTCCTTCCCCCTCTCACTGGGGCCGGGGCCCCCACCCCCAGGCCTGCCGAGTCGGCGCGTGTGCCCCAGGTGGCTGCAGGTGGCACTGACATGGAGGAGAGGCCTAGGACAGTGGCCCAGGCCCCGGGCTGTCCAGGGTCACTACGTCCGGGAGCAACACTGCGGGGACCCCCGGTGGCCACCGGGAGAAGCCCGCCCTCTCCTCATCTGCAGACCGGGCCCCCCGTCATTCCTGCTGCCCAGGGCGCAGGCAGCCTGCCGGGGCAGGACAGAGCCCGAGTCCTTGCCACTGGTCTCCAAAGCCACCATTCAGGGCGGGGGGGGGGGGCGGTCACGAAGGGTCGTGAGCGGCAGGGGCGGAGGGAAGAGGGGGAGCTGGAGGTGCCCCCCGGGCCTGGTGTGGGGGAGGAGGGATTGGGGACGGGACGGAACCAGAGGGGCGCCGAGGGCGCGCTGCCAGGCCTGGCATTCGGGGACCCCACACGAGAGGAAAAGCACCAGGCTGCACCCCCACACCCGGCCTGCGCCCCAGCTCCGCCCGCAGGGCCGGGTTTGGCCCGGCGGGCGAAAGGAAGCGTCTCCCTCCGTGCCCACGGGGGCCACGTGCCGCCGGTGGCCGGTGACACCTGCTGCTGGTGTCCCCCTGCCTCGTGCCCGGGGCCTCGCCTCTCCCTCCACTGCGACCAGCCGCTCCCGGACGTTCCCGAAGGTCCGCCCCCTCCCGGCACCCCTCCCGGCACCCCGCGGTTCTCGCGGGGTCTCGGCCCCCCGGGAAAGCGGGATCCTTGCCCATCGCGTTTCTCACGAACGAGCGTTTTTCCCGTTGGCTCCACGCTGCGGTGTCGAGCGTTTCATTCCGTCCGCGGGCGATGGGGTTCGCGGGCTTCGTCAGCGCCCCCCAGAGGTATTCCCGCCTCGGAGGGTCAAGCCGGGGCCCCCGTGGCTGCGGTGTCTCCCTTCTTCCTCCTCCGGCCCCGTTAGCTCTGCCCCGGTCCCCTCCGCCTGCCCCGAGCCTCCCGAGCTCAGGACGTGGTGGTGGGGGGTGGGGCGCCGCCAGGGCCGGGTCTCGCATCACGGCTTTACTTAGTTCCTGGACGAGGCCACCTCGTGTCACATCGCTGCGTCCGCTGGGCAGGTGGGCCATGCTGCCAGTTCTGGGACCAGCGGCTGGAGCCCGGGGCGGGGAGGACAGCCAGGAGGGGCTCCGGGAAGCCGTGTGACTCTGCTCCCCGCCCCGGGTCCCGTGGTTATCCCAGCACAGACCACCGCAATGTCCCCTCCCCCGTCCCCTGACTGTGACGGCCGCCGCTCCCCTAGTCATCGAGGGCTGGTCCGTCCACCGGGCGCTGAGGTGGGGACACATCACAGTTTCACAGAGACGTCCGTCGTTCCAAACCCTGAGACCGTCATTTCTTCACGGCGTTGCAGTGATGGCTTCGAGGCCCGTCCCGTCCCCTGGCTCTGCCTCCTGCATAAGCCCCGAGACCCTGGGGACTTGCCTCACACCCCTGAGGTTCAGAGTCATCCGTGACACGTGAGTGACCGTGTGAGGAAGCGGCCAGGCCTGGCGATCACGCACGCAGTGCCCCTGGGATTGTGCTGGGACCGCGTCGCGTTCTAAGGAAAGGCTACGATGGTGGCGGTGGCGGTGACGGTGGCGGTGGCGGTGGCGGTGGTGACAGTGGCGGTGGCGGTGGCGGTGGCGGTGGCGGTGGTGGGTCAGAGGCAGAGAAGAGGCAGGACGTGGAGAAATGGGGGCCGGAGGGGTGGGGAGGCCCAAGACGGGAGCCGAAGCGGCACAGTAGGGTGACCCCCCCACCGTTTCAGAGAAGAGCAGCCCCCGCAGGGCTTGGCCAGCTCTGCGGCCTGTGGGCCGGAGCCACCCGCTGTCTGTCTGAAAGGGTTGAAACGAAAATCCAAAGAAAACTACTACTTTGTGACACACAAAAATATGAAATTCACATTTCAGTGTTCAGAAATAGTGTTTCTCTGTGGCACAGCCGTGCTCACGCATGCTCAGACGGTCTGAGGCTGTGTCTGCTTCGTGTCACCGTAGCAGAGTCTGCGGGTGGTGTGTGTGAGCGTGAGTGCGTGTGTGTGTGCGTGCATGTGTGTGAGCGCATGTGTGAGCGTGCGTGTGCATGTGCGTGCATGTGCGCGCGTGTGTACGTGTGCGTGTGTGCATGTGCGTGTGCGTGTGCGCGTGTGTGCGTGTGTGCATGTGCGTGTGCGCGTGCGCGTGCGTGTGTGTGCATGTGCGTGGGTGTGAGCGTGCGTGTGCGTGCATGTGTGTGTGTGCGTGTGCGTGTGTGCGCGTGCGCGTGCGTGTGTGCATGTGCGTGTGTGTGTGCGCGCGTGAGCGTGCGTGTGCGTGCATGTGCGCGCATGTGTGTGTGCATGTGCGCGGGCGCGTGCGTGCGTGTGCGTGTGTGTGCGTGTGCGTGTGTGCGTGTGCGTGCGCGTGCGTGTGTGAACACACCGGTGCCTACATCCTGTGGGATCCTCGCAACCATGGCTTGAAATTCACCACCGTCCCTCTTTTGCGTTGGAAGAAACGGGCACGAGCACAGAGGCAGAAAGCCACCTGCCCAAGGTCACGGCCAGGGGTGGAGCCCGGTGTTCAGAGCGAAGGCGTCACACTCAGTTCTCCTCCGACACCGGAAGTCGAGCCCCGCAGAGGGCCAGGTCGCGGTTCGCAGCCACCCCCACCGCAGCCCAAGGAAGACAGGACTTCCGAGAGGCGGCAGGGGCCTCGGGGAAGTTGACCCTGTCTCCCAACCCCAACCCCATCCCTCGGTTCCTGAGGGACCCGAGCGAGGCCGCGGGGCCTCAGGGCTCTGCCCGTGTTTGCTGAGCGCAAACACCGGGGCGGCCCGGCTGCTGGCGCCACCCGGCTTGCCGCGTGGGGAGGGGCTGCCTGGGTCTGGCTGTGGGGCCCTCAACTCCCTGCAGGGGGGCAACATGGGGAAGACCGAAAAACCAGATGACACAGAAGGTGGGGGGCGCCATGGTCTGGGGGCTCCCCCTCCCAGTCTGCTAGCCCCGAGGCGCGGGTCGCAGAGGCCCTGTGATGGTCTGAACGTTAACCCACCTGCTCCTCCCGGCAGAAGGGGAGCCATGCCCCCAACAGTGTCCCCAAGTGTCCCCAACAGCGTCCCCAACAGCGTCCCTCCGCGAGGGTGCTCCCCGGACAGCCCTTCCGGGGCGGGTCACAGCACGGGCTCCGTCTGCCCGCCTCACCCTGACCCGGTCACACCGTCACCCGTCACCCGTCACCCGCCTCACCCTGACCCGGTCACACCGTCACCCGTCACCCGCCGCTCAGTGCGAGACACAGGGCACTTCGCCCTGCGCTGGACGCGCCTATCCTGAAGCCACTGTCCCCTGGTTTTGCCATCGACCGCCAAACCCAAAAGCACAGGCGAGGGGTCACACGCAAGGATTCGCTCCTTCGGGCGCCCGGCCAGCGATGAGGGCCAGGATCGGGCGGGCACCACGCGATGGGGGGACCTGTGTACCGTCCCTCGGGGGCACAGAGAAAAGCCAGCGCCCACATCAGCTCTGCCTGCAGGGCCCGTGGGGCCGAGTTATTGATTTTAGTACCTAAGTTTGTTAGTACCTAAGTTTGGAGTGCAGAGCTTGAGGGGCAGGTGTCCCCAGTCCCCTGGGCTCACCCCACCGCCTTCTGTTAAGCCATCCTGAGCACCCACCCCGAATCCCCCCTCCCCTTCGATAGTCTAGGCTCAAAATCAGGAATTTGGCTGCTGTGGGCTCCCAAGTGTGACCATCTTTTTTTTTTTTTTTAATCAGTTTGCAAACCAAACCCCGGGCTTCCTCCCTCCCGCGGGGCCCAGGGTGGCCGGTGGCTGTGGGGGCTGCGGAAGGGACGGCGAGGCCAGCCGGCCGCTCTGGCCTCCTGACAGTTTCCTGGCTCGAGTTCTGGGTTCGGTGCCAGGAGGGCGAGGCTGGAGAGGGTCTGAGGTTCAGAGGGACACACCTGAGGAGACTTTGGCCGCCGCGTCCCAGGGCGTTAACCCATCGAGGCCCAGGGGACAGGGAAAGGGAGTGGGCGGCGTGGGAGCCGGCAGCCTGACGGCCGGGGTGACCGGGCTGTCAGGTGTGAGCCGGCAGCCTTTCCCGTCCCCTGATTAGCCCCCAGGGACAAAGCGGCAATGGCAGGCACGAGAGGGAGGGGACCCTGAACGCACCAGGACCTACATCGAGGCTTTAGAGCCCCAGGGCCACCCCTCCTGAGTGAGAACAGGGCCCGGGGGGGTGCCAGGGGCCCTCGCGTCTGGACCCGCGTCCCCCAGGCCGCCCCAGACCTCGCCTCTGACGCGGGGCTGTGGCGTGGCAGCCCCGCGGGGTGGCGAAGGTAGGGAGCACATATAAAGGGCTCAGCATCACTTGTCGCACAGGCAGTGCTGTGGGCCATCCTGTGAGTCCCCACTCGCACACTTACACGCACACGTGCAAACACGACGCCCCCTAGATTAAAAGTGGGAGCGGAAAGCCGGAGGCTGGTGGAGAAGCTCCAGACTGTCCTGCCCCCCCCCAGGGTGCAGGGGGCCCTCGCAGGTCTCTGCCTTGGGGGGAACCCCACTCCCTGGGGAAGGGGACAGGACACTCACCAGACCTGGGCGATATCCGGGAGATGGGGGCCCCGCTCCTGCCCTCGCCCTCGGCTGGTGGCTCCACTAGGGGACGTCCCGCTCCAGGGAGCCCCGCGAAGCGCCTTGGTGGGGGCGCCTCTCTCCTGGTCCTCTCAAGGGAAGGGCTCATGGTCCAGGAGTGGGCACGGGTGGCGGGGGACACACATTCCAGCCCGAGGCCTCTCAGCTGCTCCAGCCCTTCCCTGCCCCGCCCTGCTCCAGACACTTAGGCCCAGCGAGCTGCGCACAGGACTTTAACCCCGTGGGTGCCATCGTGGCCCCAAGGGTCCCCCGGTCCCCCGACCTCAGCGTTCCCTGGACCAAGGGCGGCCTCGGGTGTTGGCGGGGAGCGGAAGGCAAGCCGGGGCGCCCTGAGGGGACGGTGTGTGGGAACCCAAGGTCCAGGGAGCCGGCCCCTCGCTCTGGGGGGGCCAGGGAGGAGCTGAGGGGAGAAGGAGGACACCCGGGGGGGGTCCACAGCGGGGAGTCTGGGCGCTCTGCTCTCCCACGGCTGCCTCGGGGCTGCTCACAGGCAGGTGGCGGTGGGGACGGGAGACTGTGCTTTCTGGGACACGGGCGCGCGGGGCCCGGACCGGTCACTCGGCAAACGGGCTGCTGCTCCGTGACCTCAGATGGGCCAGGTCGCTCCGTGCCTTTCCTCATGCGCTGACCTGAGCCCCGCACAGGTGCCCCGGCCCCGCAGGCTCTGACCGCCCGGCCCGGGGACAGGAAGAGGGCGGCCGGCGGCCTCGTGGGGGCCACGCCCTCTCCTACGTGGCTGGGCCCCAACCTCACTGTGGGTGACGGGGGAGGGGGGGTACAGCTCACCTCACAGGAACGCAGGCCGAGCACCTGCCCCGTTTCACTGTGGGGTCCTCACCGTGGGGTCATCAGAAACCCTCTAACCTAACGTCACGGCTGGTCCGCTGAGGACACGGCCTGGGAGGGAGTGTGACTAGGCTGAGGCCACACGATCGGCGGGTGCTGGGTGGGGACGGCCAGCGGGTGGGGGTGGCCGGCCCTGCTGCGGCCAGTGTCGGTGCTGCTCCCGCCACAGGGCCACCCTCTCGGGGGACTGTGACTGCCGGGCACGCCCTCCCACAGATTCCCATACCTGCCTCCCCACCCCCTTGGTGGCCCAGAGCCGGGAGCCGGGGCGTGGGGACTGGCAGCCTGGCCCTGGCGGGAAGGTGGCCGCTGGGGGTGTGGACCAGGTTGGAGGGGCCAACAGCTGGTTTCAGGGTCTGCAGCATGCGGCACTGGGGGACCCCCTGTGCTGCCTCCAGGGAGAGTGTGGGGCCAGGGCTCCCCGCCCACCCCCTGCAGAGCTGCAGGCAGTCTGGGACAGGCCCCACCTCCCCAGGGTGCTGCCCCTGGCGTGAGGGGTGCTGTCTGTCCCCCCCCACTGAGCTACCTCAGCTGAGCCGAGAGGGCTCACCCTGAACCCTGAACCCTGAACCCTGCAGCCGACCATCACCGCCGAGTGCGGACACAGAGGCTCTTCCCGCGCCAAGCCCACTCCTGGGGCCTCAGATGCCATCAGGCCACCCGGAGCGGCCTCTCCAGAGATGGAGTGCCGGCCCCGGGCCCCTTTCCAGGCGCCTGTGACACTAACTGCCTTCACGGTGCTTCTCCTGTGACCTGCCAGGTGCCAGGCCCCGTCCCCTCCCCGCCGGCGATGGCCGGGACACACTGCTGAGACCCGGCAGGAGAGGTAACGGCGGCCCCAGCCCTCGGGAAAGCAGCAGCTCCGAGTTAGGGCTCAGGAGGCCATCTCTGCCGTCACCTTCCGGCCGGGGAGCTCGCCCTGTCCTCAGAGCAGCCGCCTCCCACAGGCTAACTCCTCACCGCGTGGCCAGTGGGGCCACACAGGTGCTGGAGATGGGCGTTGTCACGGTCCCAGGCAGCCATGTGACACGCACGGAACCAGCCCCATCCGAGCCTGTCCCGGGGAGCAGGGGCAGAAGCCAACGCCCCCCTCGCGCTCACCTGGCCGGCCCTGGGCTGTCCGAGCCGCAGCCCCCGGAGGAGGGACGTGAGCTGGTGGAGGGCCACCCCGCCGGGGGCCTCCCGCTGCCTCCACGTCCTCTTCATGCTCCCGGGGCCCGGGCTCTGCTCCCCAGCCGGGCTCCCCCATCCCCGCGGGTCATACTGCAGCCTCGGGAGGAACAAAGCAGCTGTTTGTTGGGCTCCCCTCCTGCCTGGGAGGCTGTGCTCAGACCACGGCATTCCTGGGGGGGACGGTCAGCCAGGGCGGCTGCGGCGAACGCCACTGCCCCTCGAGGCCGCGTGTCGGGACAGTGCGGGGCCCGGGGCTTGTGCCCGGGCTGAGCCCAGAGCAGAGGCATCAGCAATAAAGACACGCTCCAGAAAAGCTGGTTCTTAGAGGAGGAAGGGCCAGAACCAGGCGGAGCCGGCCCTCGCTGCAGACCCGACCGCCGCCCCGCACGGCTGCTGACCACCTGCCCAGCCCGCCCGGAGCCGTGGGCTGGCGGGAGGTTTGGGGGCGTGCGGCCGTGTGGACAGAGCTGGAGGGAAGGAAGCAGAGGCGCTTGGAGGTACAGGTGCAGGGGGAGAGGGGGCACCGGTGACGAGGCAGGGGTTCGGCCGGCCTGGCCCCACCCGCCCGCGCCCAGCCAGCCCACGAGAAGACACAGTCACGTGGCATTTGTTTTTATTAGAAAACCCCGTTTGGTCAGCGTCCCTGACCCAGAACAGACTGGGCCGCCTCGGAGAGCCCCGCGCCGCTCACTCCATCTCCGGCCCTCCTCTGCGGGGGGAGGCTGGGGGCGGGTGGTGCCAGGCAGGCCCCGGGCGCGGTCACACTGCCGGCCATGCCCCACAGTGCCCCACAGCGCCCCACAGGGCCTGGGCTGCTGCCGAAGGCGGCCCTGCTCCCACGGCTTCAGGAGGGGACCCGGAGGCTCTCGCTGACCCCCAGGCCCCGGCCTCCGGCGGAGGGAGGGAGGGAGGGATCAGGGGAAGGTGGGCCAGGCTGGGGGGCGCATCCGAGTCACCCTCTGTAGTCTGGGGAGCCGCCGGGTCCCCTGGAGAGGGGCCGTGGTGCCCGCTCAGTTCTTCCTGGCCTTGGGCGTGTCGTATTTGCGCTTGCTGGAGTACCACAGCAGGAGGGGGATCCCGATGGACGGCAGGGTCATGACCCCGAAGGCCGCCCAGTCCAGCTGCGGAGACAAGGCGGCCTCGCTCAGAGGTCTGGGGTGGGGGCCGGGGCGGCCGATGAGAAAGCACACCCCACCCCCACCCCAGCTGTGAGCAGACCCCTGAGCGCCCGGGGAGGACGCCCCTGAAGACCCGTCTGCCCCGCAGGCCCGGGAAGCCGGGACGGGCCGCACGCGGGCGCGGCAGAGAAAACGGGCAGATTCCCGGTTCTGGCAATCGTGACCTCGTCCCCAAAGCCTCTAACCACGGTTAAAGCGGGGTGTCCGATGGCCGTGCCGGACACTAAGACACGCGGGAAGAACCAGCCAATGACACAGCTCTTCCTGGAGGCAGGGGGCCCCACGACCAAAAGGGTTTCTCTTTCTGGGGGTGCAGCTTACAAAATGGGGCGAGAATCTCCTATCGAACTCGCGCTGAGCCAGGATCCCTCCCTGCCCAGGTGCGCTGGTAAAGCCGACCTGGAAGAAAGGAGAGAAGGCATCAGGGACAGTCCCACGCCTCCCCCGAGTGTCCCACACCTAACCCCTCTCCCCGCGAGCGTCCTCCCACCCGCTGCAGAAGGGCAGCCCGGCCAGCCTAGGCTCAGAGCTCCAGGCGAGAAAACGCCGGAGCACTGATGGAGACGCCCGAGCCCTGGCGGAGACGCCCGATTCCCAGCGAGTGCAGGGAGGGGACCGGGAGCCAGGACACCTGCAGGACACTCCGCGGGCCTTTGCTGAGCCAGGTGGGCCAAGGACGCGGCTGAAATTCAAGCCAGTCCTGGCTCAGCCTCGGACTCCGGGAAGCCTCGCTCACCACCACGGGCCTGGCGAGGCCAAGGGTGTGGCAGACGACTGGCCCTTGGCAATCGTGTTCTTATCCGAGTGGGAAGACTCCTCCCGAATGAGAGAAGGGTCCCGAGAAGCATGGAGCCGCCCAGACGAGCAGAGCCGGCACCCTGCGCTGCGAACGGCTGTTCTCAGCGGGCGCTCGGGCAGGGGGCATTTCAGAGCCCGCTCCCCAGCCCACGCCGTCCATGCGGCTCAAGTGAACTCTTCTGCTAATTTAAATAGAAAATAAAAATCCTAAAGCTGGCTTTGAAAGCGGCAGTGACATGAGATGTGAAAACTTAGTCGTGATTCCCAAGACACGGGTCCACGTGGTTCATAAACAAAGATGCAGAGAGTGCACCGAGCGACCGAGAATCTCACGCTTCCTCTCGTGCCACGGTCGCCGCTGGTCCCGACTACACTCGCCAGGAGCCCACAGCCCACCTGCAGCGTCCTGTCGGAGGCCTCTGTGCACTCAGGGCCTACGCCTGTCGAGGGCTGGGACAGCGTCTTAACCTTCTGAGCACACCCTAGGGTCAGGCTTGTCCCAGGGGCTCCAGAAACACCTGTCAACCTTTCCACGGACCCACCCACAGACTGTTTATGAGCGTGATGCTACTGGAGGGCCACTGGAGGGTTCACGGCCGGCGGCAGAAACGCCCGGCTTTGGAGCGATGAACGATGGGTGGGATGAGTTCTAAGCTCGGGACCGACTGGGCAGCGGTGGAGGCCGGGACGCAGCGCAGGACAGCGGGAAGGGCAGTGATCACAGTGATCTGGGCCGCACGCGACACGGGCCAGGTCCAGAGTAAAGCACAAGGGCCGGAGAGGGAGGACGGGGTGCAGCAGGACGCCCCTCCCATCCACGTCCACCGCAACGCTCTGGGACATCACGATGTCAAGCTACCGCCCTCCCTCTGGACCACGTCCCAAGCTCTGGTCCTTCCGTGCTGCCCCAGAATTCAGCGGCGGCTCTGGTCATTTCTGCAAGCGTTCTCAGAGGCAGGCAGCTCTGAGCCCCACCCGGCCAAGGGTCTGGGCCACTCACCACCACCGGGCCATCCTCCTGGGCCAGGTAAGTGACCGTCGCGGACGTGAAGTTAAAGTACCCGGCCTTGAGGGGGCGCAGGACCACCGTGTGGGAGACGTTGCTGGCCCTGCCCTGGAGTTAAGGAGGGACAGACGAGGCTGCAGCTGCCACCGCCCCTCGCCCTGCGGACTGAACACTCCATTCACAGGAAGCGGCCGACACACGCGGCCATTTCACGCTTGCCAGGCTCGGAGGAATCACACGCGCAGGCCTTCTGAGGCCCAGAGCGTGTGACGTGCCACGGTGTCTTTCAGGCTGTCTTACGGGCTCTGTGACGCACTCAGTTATCGAGGGTTTTGAAGCAAACTCTCAAAACGATATGTTGTGAATAATAAAATGAGTCATTTACACTCAGAAAACCTTTCATGGGCTATCACTGGAGGAAATTTTTGAAAATATAAAATAAACACAAAAAGTAAGAAATAGAACACCTAACCCTCATCAGAAAACCTAAATATACGTTTGTTCACCAGGAAAAAAAAATAATACAAAAAACCCAAAAACCTAATTCACAACACTCCGGAAACAAGTGACAGATGGGAATGAGACGGGTCTCCCGTCCGCGCCCCAGGCCCTCCGCGCCAGCGTCCAGCTCAGGTTCCTCCAAAAGCACCCTCCACTTCCCTGCCCGGCCACGAATGCCTGAGCGTCTGCGGAGGGGGTAGGTTTTTGGGCCTAATCACCTGAACTTCAGGAACCTCCCTCCCTCCGCCCTCGGGTCCAACCCTACATCACGCTCACACGACCGTCCCAGTCTCGCTTCCCCCGTCTCATCCACAGAGGGGGCGGGAGAACGGCCTCGCACACCTGGACGGTCTGCAGTGACCCCGCGGCTCTGCTGGCAGCGTTCCCCCCCCCACCCGCCCCCTGCCAGCCTTCGTCACCCAGCGTCAAAGAGGATACGGGGCGATCCGGTCCCATTTGACGTTCAGCATTCCGGACACGATGCCGAAGTCCTCTGGGGGGAAGGAGTCATCAGACAGCTCCACGTCCAACGCAGCGCTGGGAAACGGAGGCGACAGAAAGGGTGAAACGCCACGGCTGTGCACGGGAGCCTCGGCGATCCAATCCGCCTGCCTGAGAAATGGGAACTACAGGGGGCAGATGGGGGTCACGCAGTCCGGCGGGTGCTGCCCTGAAAAGTCCAGGTCTTTGGCTCAGAAGCACCAAAATAGTCAGGTATCTAGGAAGGAATGGGCCAAACCCACCTTTGCCCCACCTTTGCCCCAATTTGCCACACATGTGTCCGTGTGTGTGTGCAAGGAGGGCAAGAGGAGCCAGATGCATATGGAAGAGGAAATTAAAGGGAAAAAATGAAAAGAAGGCAAGAAAAATACACATGCGCCAATGAAACAAAGGGCTGGAGCTTTACACCCACCCTGGCAAAGGGTCACTGGGGTCTGCCTGCTCGGCTCCGGCTCCCTGTCTCCCCACAGCCCGCGCTTCCTCCCCACCCCGAACCTCCTCTGCCAGCGCAAACCCGCGGGAGGGAGGAGGTCCTCCCGCTGAGGTGAGGGTGTCCTCCTCTTCCCAAACCAGGTCCCGCAGCACAAGCGTCCACTCATGACACCTGTTGCTGGAGGCCGGGGAACATGAATCGCCTCCGATCTGCGACCCCGGTGGGGAACCCTAAGAACGGAGCGGGGGCCCCACCTGCCTACCTGGAGCCCACGTTGTAGATGTTGTACTGCAAGGTCAGGTCGCGGCCCTCCACCGCGTATCTGTTCAGCAGCGATTTGGAGGCCAAGAGCCTGGCCCCTTCCTCCGCCTGGGTGACAGCGAGCAGCGCCAGCACGGCGACCGCCAGCAGCTTCATCTGCGCAGAGAGGAGCAGAGTGAGCAGCCGACCGGAGCACGCGGTCACCAGAACCCTCCTGACAGCCCGCCCCGGCGGTCAGCGAAGCCCTTGACCGCATCTGAGCGGCCGCCCCTCGCGCGGCGCCGTCTGGAAGGCCCCGGGGCCCCCGTCGCAAGACCCCCCACCCCGCAATCCGCCCTGCAAGCCTCGGAAAACGGGTCTCGGCACCCGCATACCCGATGCCCTCCGTCTGCCAGGGGCGCGGGGTGCCCCCCACTGGCGGGGTCTTCCTGGGGGTGCCCGATCTCGGCCGCGCTCGGACCTGCAGCAGCGCCCCGCTTTCCTCCCCGCAGGGGGGCCCCCTCGGCTGCGGCTCCCGCTGCCCGCTCGCCCTCCGCGCGCCCGCGGGGTGCCCCCTCCGCCCCGGTAGCGCGCCCTGCACCCTCCCCGGGACTCCCCGGGATCCGTCCTCGCCCCCCGGCCCTCCGTGGCCCCCGCCCCCCGCTCGATCGCACGTCCTCGCGCGGCGCGCCCTGTCCCCGCCGCCCCGAGCTGACCCTCAGCCGCTGGGCGCCGCGCGACACGCGACTCTCCCCGCGCCCCAGCACCCCAGATCCCCGGGACTCACAGCGCCCCTCCGCAGCGCCTCGCCTGGGCCACCAAGACCGGAAGGGAGCGTCAGCGCGCGAGGGAGCGGAAGCCGCGCCGGCCGGAACCGCGGTGCCTTCTGGGACTTGTAGTTCCGGGCCGCGCGCCGCCCTCCCCTCGCGCGTCCTGCCCACGCTGCGCGTCCTGCCCTCCTGCGTGGCTTTTCAAGCGGGCTGGCCCTCACGGGGCGTGACCAGCACCTGGTCAGATGCTCTGCGGAGCTGCCACACCTAGAGATTGGGTCACCGGTCTAGAATGTCGCGCGTACTGTCGAACCAGGAGTTAAGAGAAAAGCCACTTCTCTCGGGGTTGGCAACATTCTTTCTGTCGTCGGGCGAGACATTTCGTCATCCCCTGCACCCAGGAAGCCACCAAGCCCTGAGCTTTATTTAGAAGCCCTCTGAGGCACCAGAGGGCTAAGTCCTCCAGGCCGCTGCGACCGCCAGGGTCCGTCCCCTTACTGCGGGCCCCTTTCACTGCGCTGGGCGCCCCACCTCGGGACTGTGATGAGAAGACAAAGGGGTGTCAGGCACTCCTCAAGACGAAACAAAACCGAAGCGACGTTCTGTGGCTTCCTATTGTCAGTGCGACTCAATGCAATCCCTTCATCTGACAGTCGGGTCCCTTTACTGTCATCTGTTCTGGAGGCAGACCTCGGTTGCTGCCTCCCCGTGGAAGGGAAGGGGAGGGGAGGGGAGGAAGAAGGGGGAGACGGCTCCCACAGTGCTGGGGCTGCGGCACCCGACACCAAGGGCCCTTCTGAGCCCTCGGGTCCCAGGAAAATCTCGGACAGTCGGGGCAGGAAGCGGATGGTGGCCACGTCTGCTTCTGCCGTGTGGCACGTGTGGACTCCACATGGGATCTGACTGCGCCCCGGTGTCCCCGTGCCCTTTGCGGCTTTGTCCCATGTTCAGTTTGACCACAGTGGCCCCTTCTCAAGCCCGGTCTCCCTTCCACTCGCCCTGGTGGAGCTGGGGGAGGGAGGTGAGCAGATCCAGCCTCTTCTTGCTGAAAAATGAAGAGATGCGTGTGGATGTGCGTGTGTGCACGCGTGTGTGCGCGCGTGTGTGCATGCGTGTGTGCATGCGTGCGCCTGTGTGTGAGGCCTCTCACATCCCTCACAGAGCCCTCCTCAAACCCATGGGCCTGGGACCCCACCCTCCTGTTGCTGTGACAACCACTTCTGTGAGGACATGGGGGCTGGAGTTTGTGGTGAGGGAGGGCGGGGACACGCCAGAGTCTCATTGCTTTGGGGACCGCAGAACTCTGTGGAGATGATGAAGCAAGAGAATGTGTCTTCATCTCCCGCTGTCAGAGTAAGAGGGCGGAGGGGACACGGGCAGGAGAGGCCGGGCAGCCGTCCCCAAGCTCGACTGCCGTCCGCTGTTCTGCTCCTAACCGGCCCCTCCCTCTGCCCCACTTAGGAGACCAAAGAGGCTTGGGGAGCCTTGGACGCAGAACGTTCCTCCCTCAACGTGGTCAGTGCGTCCTCGACGTCCATCTGTAACCTCACCGATGACCCCGGCTACCAGGAGAGCCAGGACCTGACCAACGTGAGTACCTGCCGCACACCGCCCCCCACCCCGGGGTGTCGCACCCCCTGCTCCTGCACTGTGCGGGCATCTTTGCCCGCTGACCTCCCCCAGGCCACCGTCTGTGACTTCCCTGCGTCCTCCCAGACACCTTTACTAAACATCGTTCCAATTTACGGCTTCCGGAAGAGAAATACCAGCAGTAATAGCAATCACAGTCTCCCCCTGCGACTTCCCGCTTGCTCCCCACAAGAATTTATCACGCATTTAAACCTACGGAGTAGACCCTAGTGTCATCCTCATTCTTCAGATGAAGAAGCCGAGGCACAGGCAAGTTAAATAGCTCCCCCCAGATCATGCAAGCGGGAGGCGGACGAGCTGGAGCCCGAGCCGCTGGTCTCCCCGCAAGCTCACGCACAGAGGTAGCAAGCCCCGTCAGTGGCCACGCATTTATTAGTCGCCCGTGGTATCCTCTCCACACTCGTATGCCATTACGTACACTCGATGTATGAGCTCTGTGTCTTTATTCAGGGGAGGCTTGAAATGCTTCCCACGTATTGTGTCACTGATCTGTAATTGACACCCAATAAAGTGCCTGTATTTACAGTGCACGATTTGACGTTTTGACATGTGTATGCTCTCGTGAAACCATCGCCACGATCGAGAGAATAAACATATCTGTCCCCCCCCCAACGTGAACAGCCAGGATTCCTGGAACGGATGAGTTAGAGGGTTATTATGAGCCCTCTAAAATGAGTCTCTATTCAGCCAGCGTGTTTGCGTGGAGACCCTTTCAGAATAACGAGCTGTCTTCTCACGCGTTCAGGATAGGCCTGTGTGTCCTGCGCTTTGAAACTTCTCAGTGATTTCGAGTGAATGTCCACTTCCAGCCGGGCTGTCTCCTATTGTCCGAGCTGCCCACTCTGGGTGCTACTGGCCGTGGGCGGCCCCTCCCATCCTGGGCCTCTGCCTCACTGCCCCGCCCAGACGCGAAGCCCCGTGTGTAATGGGTCGGGTTGGTGGGGAGCAGGCTTCATTCTTTCCTCTCGGGTTCCCCCAAGGAAGAAGATGGCAACCTCGCTCAGTCCAAGAGGCAGAAGCGGACCAAGGTGGCCACTGTCCGGATGAAAAGTAAGAGGAAGGAGAAAGAGCAGGACAAGGATGACGAAGAGGATGAGGCGGAGGCACCCCGGAAACCTTTGCCGTCTCCTAGGAGACGGAAGAAACGCCCACTCTCCAAGACCTGCCCGCTGAGGCCGGGGGAGCACCGCGGCGTCTTGGAAAACAGCTTGAACGTGCTCGCCCCCAACACCCAGTCGTCCCACTGGAGTCTGGCCCTGTTCTGTCAGTCCTTATGTAGCTGCTGCCACAGGAGGCAGACTTCGGTGGAGGAAAACAAGGCCGTGGGCCCCCTCAAAAGGAGGGACCCGGATGAGAAGGGGCCTGGCACAGGCTCCGTCACTGAGCAAGGCGCCTCTGCGGGGAGCCCCAAGCAGAGCCCTGGGCAGGAGCAAGAACATAGAGAGAGAGTGTGAGCGTTGGGCTTGTAAATAAAGCAAATTTTATTTCTGTGGATGGCATGTAGGAGCCGGATGATTCCAGGTTATTCTGTGGTTGGCGTTTGGTGCAGCTGCCTGGGGACCACCTGTCTCAGGCCCTGTGATGCTGCTCCCAGCCCCTGGGGGGCGCCGGGCCCCTGCTCAGCCTCAGCGCCCCACATTTTGGAGGGGACAGTGGCCCCGGGGCCACGAGTGGATGTGCCGAGGGACCCGAGGCCAGGATGTTGGTGTGGACTGGGCCGTTCCGCGGGTTCACAGCTGGCCTTCCATTCTATGGGTCCAGACCGGCAGTCCCTGACTTCTAGCTGAAGCATTTAAGCCATTTACACTTAGTACAACTGGTCACATGTTAGGGTCTAGATCTGCCATATCACGTGCACCTTCTGTTTCTGGTCTATTCGGTGTCCTCTCATTCTGTCTTGTGGTATTTGAAAAATCATGACACCACTTTGGAGGTCTAGATGCACGTGGCATTTCTCCAGATCTCTGCTTGCTCCCGCCAAGCCTCTGGAGATGCCAGCAACCAGCGATCACCGTATTCCAAGCCCAAGGCGTGCGGATTTCTGGACCACTGAGGGTGGGAAGCCGGGCTGCACCCCCAGCCCATCCTCGGGGGTGCTAGCCCCGTGCTGGATCCTCACCGGCTTCAGCCGTCCGCAGATTCCAACGTTTTGCTCCTCTAGCTCCCCATCCTCCAAGGTCCTCAAAACCCTCAGCAACCTCATCCCAGTTGGCAAAAGCCCCCAGGCGGCCCAAAAGGCGGCCTTTTGGCTCTGCTCTCCATACTGGGTTCCCAATCTTGGCCCATTGAAACATTTTATATATATTTATATATATATATTTTAAAAGCCACCCAGCTTCTAACATTCCTAGCAAGAGTACTGCACTGGAACATCTGGTCTACCATGGTCAGCCATGGCAGCTCCGCCCACGGCTTATCCCCCGCACAGAACTCCGGTCTGTAACCTCACCGCGCAAGGATGAGTCCTCACAGACCTGGGGAGGGCACCCCAAGGTCACGGTCAGTGGAGCAGCCAGGTGGAGTCTCAGCCCAAGGTCAAGAGCCGCTACGCTCCACGCGCACAAGCCCTGGGAGCAGGGTTGGTTCTGCTCTGAACTGTCGCCTGAGGGGAGGGCAGCCTCGCCAAGAGCTCGGGACGGGAGCGCGGGCCCAGCCGTCTCCCCTTCCTCGGTCGTGCCTCTCCCAGCTGACCGGGGGGCTGGGGCGGGGAACCTGCTCTTGCGGACTGGGGGTGTGAAGGGAAGCACGCAACCCTCCCTCCTCGTCCCCGAATCGCGCGGGTCCCCGGTATCCGCGGAACCAGCGACCCCCTAACCTTCGATGTTCCTTCACACCCGTGCTGGCCGAGCCCAGCTCTAGATCCGTCCAGACCCACTCGACGAAAACCCCCTCGGCCCGGCCGTCTCCGCCGCGTCCTCCCCCCAGAGAGCACACGCCGAGCCTTCGCAGCAAAGACCCGCTGTTTATTTACAAAGGCCGGTGCGGGACCTGAGGGTGGGCGGGCGGGCGGCCGCGCAGGCGTCCTCTGTGGGCGGCGTGGGGCCCTCCCCCACTTGGAGAAAACTCTGTCCCTTGTGCCTCCCTGTTCCCGGCCACCGGGGGTGCCCGCGGCCAGGGGAGGGGGGCCGGGTCTGGGCTCCGGCAGCGACACCCAGGCCAGGTCACGGGCACCACTGCCACCCCGCCCTGTCCTTCCTCACACGGAGCTCCCCAGCCTGGAGGGAGGCAGGGAGGAAGGCGAAGGCCAGGGGCCCTGGAGGGGAGGCCCCCGCCGTCCCCCGAAGGCAGCGAGTATAGGGTGCTGGGCGCGGAGCAGGGGCCCGGCTGCCCGCTTGTCTGGGGGGGCGGGGGCGCTGAACCGGCATCAGCAAAGAACCCCGCCTCCCACTTAATGCGCACACGTGCGTGCACCCCAACACGCACATGCCCCCCCGGTGGAGACAGACCCGTCCACTTCGTGTCTTTGGAGGGGGGCTCGGGTGGCTGGCACCCGGGGGACACAGGTCCACGGGACCGTGTCAGGGTGCAGAACGACAGCACGGGCAGGGGCGGCGGAGCCCCCAGCAGACCCTGAGGGCCCCGCGTGTGGGCGTGTCGAGTCTCCTTCGACTCCCGTTCCATCAGCGTCCAGCCCGTCCTGTCCCCAGGCCTGAGCCGGGGCCGTGCCCCCCGAGGGCCGTCAGTGCCCCCGTCCCCCAACTGGCAGCTCTAGCTCCCAAGCCTCCGCGGGGCTGTCCTGGCCGCCCCGGCTGTCACCGGGCTGGTCCGGGCTGGCTCACGCCTCGCCCAGCGGGCCGTGTCCCGCGTCCCGCGTCCCACTTCAGACGGGGAGGACAGGGTCTGCTGCCCCTGGAGGAGGGCTGGACGGAGCGAGCAGCCGGGGGCGTGAGGAGACCCCGGCCCGCTCCGCCTGCCCCTCCCTCAAGCGCGGATCCCAGCGGTGGAGGCGGGCGGGCCGGGCGGGCCTGCGGGACAGAGCCAGGGGTCACCGCGAGGGACCCGCAGCCGAGGCCCTGGAGGCACAGAGGGGAGACCGCGTCCCAGCCCACCCGGCGGCCCCTGCCCCCAGGAAGTCCGAGGGCTGCGCTGGGTGCGCGAGGGGCCGCAAGCGGAGCCGTGAAGGCCGTTCACACCGCTCGGCCCGGGCAGGGCCGGGAGAGACGGCTCCGCGTGAAGGGGGACGAGGGACCGGACGCCCGGACAGAAGGGAGGAGGAGCTGCAAAGGGGAGGGGCCCGCGGGGCCCGGGGCCAGCAGCTCGGGCCGCGGGGCTAGGACAGCTGCGAGCCCAGCAGTCTCTCGATGGCCGCATTGATGTCCCCTCCCGTGGCGATCAGCGCCTGCAGGTTGGCCTCGCGGTTGACGAAGCCCATGGCGTTGAGCTGCTCCAGCTGCTGCTGGAACCTCACTTCCGGCGCCTGCACCTGCAGGGGACGGGCCGGGTGAGGCGGGGACGTGTCGAGCCCGGGGTCCCACCGGGAGCCGGGGGCTCAGAACGACGAGGAGGCCACCGGAAGGTTTTCTCAATTGTCCTCGGAGCCCACCAGTGGGGCAGGGGGGCCACAGAGCACCGAGGAGCCTGGGCCCCCACGTCACTCCATGGTGACGTCACTCGTAAGGCAGGGCCGCCTCTCTTAAAATTTCAAAATGGCAGAGGTCTCGATTGGCCCGCTTTCTGGTTTCCATCAGGTGTCTGAAGGCGCTGACAGACGCCCCAAAAACACACGGTGGATCGGGGCGTCCTCACGGCACCCCCAGACTCCCCCCGGCCGCGGGCACACATGCAGCCCGACGGAAGGCCAGAGAAGGGCCCGGGAGGGAGGGCAGCGTTCCATTCCAACCCGTCAGCAAGCACGCTGCTTACAAAACAGACGGCCCGGGTGGCTGGCCCCCGGGGACACGACCAGGGACCGTGCCGGGGTGTGGAAGGACAGCATGGGCGGCAGTGGCAGGGACCCCGGGACCTCGGGGGTGGGGGCCCGTGTGAGAAAGGGAGTGAGCGCGCTCCGCGCGGGCAGGAACTAGGACAGGACGGGCCCGGCACGCCGGGGGCGGCACCAGCCCCGCTGCCCACGCACCTGGGCGTTTCCGCTTCCCGCCAAGAGCTGGATCACCTGCTGCATGAGCTGCTGCTGAGCGCTGGACGCCCCAGCCGGGGGCGAGGCGGCCGGCGGGGCCGGCGAGGAGGCGGGCGCCTCGGGCGCAGGCCCCGCGTTGCCGCCGGCCGTGGGTGCGGGCCTCCGGCCCATCCCGAAGGAGCCGAGGCTGCGGGTGGGAGACCGAGAGGTGGGGGACGTGGCGGAGCGGGGGCGGGGGGCCACGGGAGGGGGTGAGAGGAGGAGGGGCCGAGCCCGGCCGCCCACCTGCCCACCTGCCACGCGCTCACCTGGGCACCAGCCCGGGCGCCTCGGCCTGCAGCGTCTGCAGCCCCTGCTGGATCTGCAGCAGTGCCTGCATGGCGCGCGGGTTCGTGAGCACCGACAGTGACTCCGGGTTCTGCATCTGCCGGGGGCCGGCACAGGAGGGCGATGGGGCCGGCAGGAAGCAGGAGGCGCCTGGGCCCCAGCACTGCCCCCCCCAGCTCCCCTCACTTCAGGGCGCGCCCCGCAGGCCCCTCCCTCACCTGCTGCAGGAAGACGGGGAGCTGCAGGCGCAGCTGCTCCTGCAGCTGAGGGTTCCCCGCGAAGAGCGGCACGTTCACCATCATCTGCGGGGGAGGGTGGTCGGGAGGCCTGGGCCCGGCCGCCCTGAGACGCCCCCGTGGCTCCCGTCTCCCCCAGCAACCCCCCGCCGCAGGAAGTGTGTCCGGCTCCCCAAGGACCTCCAAGCCCCTGGAGGTCTCGGGGGGACAGGGGGAGCACAGGGAACTGTTCTCGGGGCAGGGACGGGCATCAGGACCCCGGGTCTGGCGAGGACGAGGGCGCACGGCCCGAGTGGGGCGCCGTGTGTGCACCCCCACAGCTGCCCGCGGACCACGGCTGCCCCAGGCTCACGGACGAGGCAGCGGGAGCTGGAACGTGCTGAGCTCACAGTGGACACCGCGCAGCGCCAGCCACACGCCTGGGCTCTGTCCCCCGGGCGCCGGCCCCAAGGGAGCGCCCCGCGGCCCAGCCCGTACCTGGGCGGCGAAGTCGGGGTTCTGGGCAAGCGTCTGCAGCATGCTGCGCATGTAGGGGGCAGAGGTCACGCTCTGCATCAGCTGGGGGTTCTCCGACACCTGCTGCAGCAGCGCCTGCATCTCCGGGCTGTTGAACATCCCTGGGGCCGGGGGGAAGGGAATGACCAGAGGGAAGGGGGCCCAGGGGAGCCGGGGCCGCACCTCAGTCCAGCCGACTTCGGACGCCCGTGGTTACGAGGCTCAGGGAGGCGGCGGAGCAGGCTTCCGGGTACTGGGGTGCGGTCCAACCCCCTGACCACAAGGTCACCCGCTCCCATCCACCCTATGGCCAAGCCAGCTGGACCCTGGGTCTGCCTCAGGCCCTCTGGACCCCGCCGCGAGCCCAGTGTCAGGGGCGGAAGGGACCTCGCTAAACACGCTGGTTTGCACACGTCTCTGCGGCTGACACCCTCAAACCGAACCTCGCTGGGAAGCCCAGCTCGTCCGTGGCCCGGTTGGGGCTGGGGGTGGGCCTGCAGGCTCGCCCGGCGGGCCCTCCCTGTCCTGCAGGTGGCCCAGGGTCCCCCAGGACTCTATCCTGAGAGTACAGATCAGCTCAAACCCCTCACTTTATAAATAAGGAAACTGAAGCACACAGAGAGGGTGAGGCTTTCCCGATCAAGATGTCCCCGGGGGTCAGAGAAATCAGGCATTGCCACCACCCAAGTGGGAGCCTGCCCTGGGGACCCCACCGAGCTCCCTGCGCCCCAGCACCTACCTGACCCCAGGCTGGCCGCATTGATCCCGAAGGGGTTCGAGACGCTCGGGTGCACCTGGCTGGGGGCCGGCCCCCCGGCGCCCTCCCCGCCGGACCCAGGGGTCTGGGAGGTGGGGGGCGAGGGGCTCCAGGGGTTCGGGAGGGGCTCCCGGTTCTCCGTCCGCAGAGGCTGGGAGGACGAGCTGTCGGAGTTCCCGGCCAGGGAGAAGGGGTTGTTGCCAAACTGGAGGAGGGAAGGCGGGGATCAGGGCTCGCCAGGGCGGGGCTCCACGCTTCTCCCCCCTCCCCAACAGCCCCCCACCAGGTAAGGAGCAGGGGAGCGGCCGTACTGCGAGCTGGACAGCTGAGGCCTCGAACGACCCCGAGCTTCCCGTCTGCGCTGCTGGCCCTCGGCACCCAGTCCCCGGTGCCCACAGAGACCCCCGCACCGTCCCCGACACCCACATGCCTCACACCCCGTCCCCCGCACAGCGGGCTGCGGGCCCTGCTATGCCCTCCGGTGACAGACACCATGGGACCCGCCTCCCGGCCCGTTCCTGACACTCGTAGGTGCTCAGCCAGGACCTGTGGCTTCTGCCTCCACCTGATTGGCCCCCAGCAGCCCCGTCCCCAACCACCTGGCCCCGACGCTAACTCCCAGAGCCCACTCCCCGCTGCTGGTCCCCTGGGGGGCTGTCCGTCCCTCAGCTGTCAACCTCCTCCACGCCCTGGGACAGGCTGCGTCAGCGAACGTTCCTCCCAGGACCAGGCCCCCACCGTGCCACTCGGCACCATCTCGGGGTCTGCGCCCGTCACGTGCTGGGCTGCCCAAGGTGGCACCTGAGCCTCCCCCCGCGGGACCCACCAGCTCCCAGGAAGGTCGTGTGGCTGGGGACCTCGGACCCTGTCCCCCTTGCCCGGCCTCCTCCTTGGTCCCCAGGTGGTCCTGAGCTCAGCGGGCCTCTGAGGCGCCCCGTCATGGACCGTCACATCCAGTCACTCGATTCCACGTGGGTCGCGGGGACCAGGGCTGACTCGGCTCCCTTCCCGATGCCCGTCCACGTGCTGGGCTTGCGGGCCAGGGTGCGCCCCAAGGCTGTCTGTCCCTGGGCTCCTGCGGGGTGACTTCCCTAGCACCCAACCCCACCAACCCGGGGCCCCGCCTTCTCCCCGCACACCTGGAGGACCGAACCTCTTTCCCGCCCTCCCCCAGCGACAGCAGAGCCATCTGCTGAGCACTTCCGCGCGCCCGCCACCATCATCCCAACGTCTACGACGTCCCTCTAACGCGCCCGTTCTCAGAGGGTCACCCCGGACCCCTGCAAGCTTCGAGCGTCTCCCATCTAAGGGGCGACCTGCCTCCTCCACTTCCGCCCCCTGGTGAGTGCTGGGCGGGCGGAGTTTTCCAAAGGCCTCATGACACGTGACACCGCGGGACGAAGGCAGCAGAGCTGAGAACGTGGCTGTCCTACAGCCCGACGACAAAGGGACCCCCCAAAACGTACAACTAGGCCGCTCTTTCCTCAGACACTCAGTGTTAGAAAATGTTTTTTTTTCAAAAGAATATGCTGTTTACGTCCGTGTATAATGGGTCACCTTTAAATGAACAAACATTGTAAAAACTTAGAGTTTTTACAGAGTGAGTATCCGTAGGTCTAACCCCCACACTCCAAAGCTCTTTGGGATCCTCAAAAGCCTTTCACAGGGATCCTGAGGCCACCATGGCAGCACCAGCGCTGTGACATGCTGAGGCCGAGGCTGAGGGGTCAGGAAACCCGCTTAGGACCACACCACCGGCCAGCGGGGGAGCCGGTATGTGACCCCAGGTTTGCCGAGGCCACGTGCCACGTCCTTTCAGCCAAACCAGGGATCCCCACCCCTTGGAGTCAGCTGCGGGGCTTGTTATCAGCCTCGGTCCACTCCCTTCCACACTTCTTCAGTGTCCTTTGTTTGTTTTGTGTACGTTTCTCAGTTCTGAAACATGTAAACGCATCGTGTTTAATGTAAAGCAAACTTTTAAAAAAGAACCCAAAAAGGCACTGCAGCCATATATGGCAACACGTTAGGACCACGTGGCTACCCGAGAACGCTCTATTTTTATCTCTATTCGTTGTATACTTGGAAAGAATTCATAAGCGTTTTTAAAAGTGTCTATTCCCAGGGCTGAGTCGACAAGGAGCTCACAGGTGGGGACCAGGCACCTCAGCTTTAACAGGCTCCGCGGGCGACTGGGCTGCAGGGGACCCGTGGACCACACGTGAGACACTGAGCTAAGACCCCGGCCTGGCTCCCGTTTCCCGACCTCCGACCCCTGAACTCCGACCCCCCAGTGCCAGAACCACCGCACAGCCCTGGGGCCGTGCGCCTCCCCCACGCCCCCGGGCCCGGGCGTGCCAGCCACCCCCGGCCGCACACTGAGAACCGTTTCCAAGCCAGAGCCCCCATGGGGGCTGCGGGGGGACAGGGCCGGACGGCACCCCAGCTCATGGGGCCTGGGGTGGGGACCCCGGCCCGGACGCCCTGCCCGGCCCTGCCCCCACCTGCTCGCGGGCGGCGCTGAACATGGGCTCCTGGATGTCCGTGTACATGCGGCGGAGCGCGCTGTAGCCGCCCGGGATGCTCTCCAGGTTGCTGAGCGCGCGGTCCTGGTTGCGCACCATCTCCTGCATCATGGCGGGGTTGCGCGCCAGCTCCACCGTCTGCGGGGGAAGGACACGCAGCGGTGGGCCCTGGGGTCGGGGCGGCGGCTGGCCCAGGGAGGGGTCCTGGCCCGGGACCGCGGGGACCCAGGGTCGGCCCTCCAGGGATGGAGAATGGGGCGGCAGGACTCCCTTCTTGCGCTGCTATGGAAGCGCCACCCCTGGTCCCCAGGGCCATCTGGGGGGCTCTGCCTAGCCAGGTGCAGTGATCCCGGAAGGGGTCAGGGCCGCTGCTCCCCAGGTTGCGGGGGGGGGGGCACCGAGGTGTCAGGGGGCACAAGGAAACAGAAAGAATGGTTCTGAGAAACCAGAGGAAGCAGAAGAGAAAATCAGCATCCACTGAGCACCTACTGCGTGCAGGCATCCACTGAGCACCTACTATGTGCAGGCACCCGTCCAAGGAATTTACAAAATGCACGTCATCTCACACCCACAGTGACAGTCCCAGGTCGGTACTTCTGTCCCCGTTTTGCAGATGACAAAATGGGCTCAGAGACTCAGTGCCTGGGGACATAGCCAGCCAGTGGTGTCAAGGCTGGGTCAGCCGGTCCCACCAGGCCATGCCATGCTTCCTGGTGAGTGACGTGTGGGAGAGGAAACGGGTTCGGGCAGGGACCCCTCTACTCCACCTGGGGGCTCCGGCCTGACAAGGATGGGGCTTTCTCTTCGGGGGCAATGGCTCACTCAGCTGGGGGCCGCCCGAGTCAGCTCCACGGGGCAGCAGGATGTGACGGAGAGAAAATGAGCCCCTTCTGGGTCCCATACAACCCGGGATACCCTCCCTGTCCCTCTCCCAAATCCACGCTTGCCTCTTCTGAGACAGGACCCCGTGACCACCCGGGAAGTATTGACTGAGTGACTGCTCTGTGCCGAACACTGCAAACCTTCGCCCCCATGGACCCCATCTTCTGCAGAGTTCAGCGCTGGGGGCCACAGCTCTGAGGTGACAGCCCTTCCCTGTCCCCAGGCGGCCGGGGCCATGTGTTGGAGCTTCCTGAGGCCCCCCTTGGGTCTCCCTTCCCCGCGGGCCCTGCCCGGCCGTGATGCCCTCGGCGCCTACTGTCTGCAGGCCCAGGCCCTCGCTCCCGCTGTCCCTCAGGCCCCAGACGCTCTTCCCTTTTCTTCCTCTGGGTCTCAGCTTGGTGACACGTCCACCAGGAGGCCTTGGAGCGCCAGGGCAGGGTCATGACGCGCCCGCTCCCCGCCATGCTTCCAGGAAGCCCTGTGACTATCCCCACGACAGCACTGACCACACTGCACCGCAACTGTCGCTTACTCGTGCCCCTTCCCTTCGCGACCAGCAGTTCCTGGGGAGCCGGGCCTGTATCTGTATGTCACCGTCCCCCCAGCGTGTAAACACGGCCACTGAATGAACGCACGCACGAATCAAGGCAGGACAGGGCAGGTGGGAGGGGCGGGCATGGCCAGGCAGGCACGGCCGGGTTGCGGGTGTCCCCCACGCCCCTGCCCCCGCCCGGACGTCCCTCACACGCACCTGCCTCATGAGCTCGGGGTTGTTGAGCATGTGGCTGATCTCAGGGTTCCGCTCCATCAGCTGCTGCATCTGGGGGTTGGCCATGATCATGTGGCGCATGAGCTCGGGGTTGGACATCATCTCCTGCACCAGCGGGTTCTCCATGATCTGCGACAGCATCTCGGGGTTGGACATCAGCTGCCTCTGCATCTGCTGCTGCAGCTCCATGAAGTTGGCGGAGCCGAGGCCCAGGCTGCCCAGGCCCAGGATGCCCCCGAAGCCAGCTGCGGGGAGCGGCACGGTCACGGGCTGCCGCCAGAGGCCCTCCCCCACCCGGCCAGGGCCGCCGAGTTCGGTCACCCCGCAGCCCCAGCCCCGACCCACTGCTGGCAGGGACGGCAGCCTGCTAGACTGAGCCCCCTTGGGTGGCAGAGGCCGGGAGCCGGGGACCGTCCTGAGCGGAGGACGACCACTGACGGCCTGTCGAATGAGTAAGTCAAGATCCCCCAACTGGCTCCTGCTGGACCCTAACTCCGATGTCCTCACCCACCGTCCCTCACACCCCCAGCCCCCATCGTCCCCTCACTTTTGACAAGTGGCCACGCTCCCGCCCCTGGGCAGCCCCGCAGCCTGTCTTCCTCCCCTGCATGGTTAAGCGCCAGTGTCCAGGGGTCCCCTAGCCCCACGTTTCTCCCTCCTCGTGGCTCTCCCCCGACCCCCAGCCCCAAACAGGACAGCGCCCTCCTCCCTAGAGGCTTACAGAGGATGGAGGTGGCAGCACTGGGGGGGCCCTCCCCAGCCCCTGGCGAGGGGCCCCCGCCACTGCCCCTCCGGCTTCCACTGCCAGCGTCGGAAGCGGCGCTGCCAGAGGCGGAGGGCTGGGCAGGGGTGGCGGGCGAGGCGGGCGTGGTGGAGGGTGCCGAGGCAGGGTCTGGAGTGGAGGGCGAGGAAGCAGTGGTGGCAGCTGGATCTTGAGCCCTGAGGACAGAGGAAAAAATCCCCATTCACATGACCACGGGAAGAGGAAAGACAACTGTCTCGTGTCCCCGTGTCCCCTCGAACCCGGGCCGCGTGCTAAGCAACCCCGAGGCTGGGGCGGGGTGATGCTGGGGGTGGTCAGTAGGTCGGACAGGGGCAGGGAGGAGCGGGCGTCCCGGGGGAGGGAAGGCAGGACCCCTTCCCCTGCCAGTGCGATCGTAGGCCAGGTTCCCAGAGCCCCCTTCCTGGGCCCTGGCAGAGCCCCCCGGGGCCCCGCAGAGTGATGGGCGAGGACACAGACGGAGAGCAGCGGTCCAGTCGCGGGCTGGGCCTGCTCCGCTCCTGACTCACTTCTGAGGGGTCTTGATGACCAGGTGCACGGTGAGCCCATCTTTGATCCCGTGCTGGCTCAGCGTGTCGCCGTCCTTGAGGATCTTGCCGGCGAAGATCAGGACCAGCTGATCCTGCTGGGCCTTAAACCTCCGTGAGATCTCCTCCTTGAACTGTGCGAGGAGCAGAGTCACTGCGGCGGCCGCCCCGGCCCCTCCCGCCAGCGACCCCGGCTTCTTCAGGAGTCTGCGCACTCGCTGTGGGACGTCCTCGCGGCAGTCTGGACTCCACGCCCCCGGCTGCAATAAGCAGCTCTTTCCTCCAGCAGGGACATGGACCAGTGACAGGCTCTCTCCTCTCAGCTCTACTCCGGGGTCTCCTGCCTGCCCCAGGAAGGCCCACGGCCACCTGCCCCCCGCTTCCAGCCCTCTGCCCAGTTCCCTGCCGGGGTACCGCCCGGCAGCACTCCGTGTCAGCTCCTCCAGCTGCCTTGGCCCGTCTCCCCCACCCTGCTGGTGACAAATGTCCCACGAGACACACATTAGTTGTTCTCTCCTTTTTAAAGATGGGGAGCCGCGGATCAGAGCAGGTGGGTACCTTGCCCGTGGCCGCTGGATTCCTGTCTCAATGAGGAAGGCCCACCCGCAACCAAACACACCGCTTCTCAATGAAAGCTGATTTCCAATCCAGCTTTGCAGGGAAAAGGATCTAAATTCTGGAATATAGTCATTTTATCAGGGCGGGGGGCAGTGATGGCACTGTAGGCTGGCTTGGGGAGAGTTAGACTCGCATACAGCGCCCCCAAACCAAACCACAGCGCCCTTGCTAAAGCAAAGGCAGCTCAGATGCCTCCCCTCCAACCAGATGGCCTAGCTTAAGCCCCGCCTCTGTGAAATTGTGGGGCGGCCACAGGGGTGGCGAACACAGGCGGTAGATAGTCCCTCGTTCAGTAGGCTTTTACTGAGCACCTAGTGCACGCTGTAAATCCTGGTGGAGCCGAGAACCGGAAGTGACACCTGGATCTCAAAGAGCAGGGTCTGGGCAGGAGAGGGCGCGGGGGTCCTCCCAGGCGCTCCGCAAGCGCCCCCCGCCCGCTCTCCGAGCTCAGCACCTGGCCCGGCCCCCGGTCTGCTTCCGCGCCTCGAACCCCGACAAGGAACTCAGGCGCACGCTCCCCTTAGACCCAGGGTCCTTCCCTGCGCAAAGTGTCCCTCCCCACTCTCCACCACGCCCCCAGTCCAGGCCACAAGGCAAACCCCGGCCTCCCTTCCCCAGCGCGAGCCACGCTACCCCCACTTCCCCTCGCCGGACGCCCCCCGCCCGCCTCTCCCGCCCATCTGCTCCTCGGAGCGTCTGCGGGCCCCCCCCCACTCCGCTCCCAGGCCCTCGCTCACGCCCGGCCGGCCCGAGCCCCCCCACTCCCCCCCGCGGACCCCTCCTCCGCGCCCCCACACGCTTACTACCTCTTTGACCGAGGCGCGATCGCAGATCACGATCTCCTCCTTGTCCTTGGGGGTCTTGACGGTGACCCGAATGGGGGGCCTCGTCTCGGCCCCGCTCGGCTCCGCCATGCCGCCGCCGCCGCCACCCGGCCGCCCGCCAGCCCGCTCCGGCTCCGGCTCCTCCTCCTCCTCCCCGCCCGCCCGGCCCGGCTCGGCTCGGCTCCGGCGCTCCCCTCCCCTCCCCTCCCCAAGGCTTCGCCACCCCCTCCGGACCAGCCGCAGCCACAGCGCCCCGGGCGGACTGGGGGGGCCACTGCAGTGGGGTCCGCCCAGGGCCGAGCCCGGGGTCGCGCAGCCGGGCCTGGGTCCCTGGGGGGGCCTCGAGGCGGGGGCGGGGCGTGCCCCTCACTGCGCGGGCGCGGGGCGAGCTCCCCGCCGGAGCCCTCGGCCCATCCGAGCGGGCCCGAGCCGTGCCGAGGTCCACCCCGGCTCCAAGCGGCCCCTGCCCCCTCCGCGGGTCACTCCCGCTCCGGGACAAAGGACTCTCTGTGTGGCCGCCTTATCTCCGTTCCGGGCAATAGCTGGTCTTTCTCGGGAAGCCCAACTCCTTCCCAGGCTGGGGCTCCCTCCGACGGGAAGTTACGTCCGAAGTCTCACCTCTGGGATGGACTGCCCTGCCGCGAAGGTCGCGCGGCCCGAAGGGACTCAGTACATTAAGCGCGGCGCCAGAGGCCTGGGCTTTGCCTGCGTGGCCATCCCGGGCCTTGGCTTCCTCGATCCCATCTAGCGCTCCATCTCGCAGCATTGTGTGTAACGTAGACCACTGCTTTGAAAAGTAACCAAAAGTGCGCCCAACAAATACAGGGATTTTTTTTTTTTAATTACTGAATCGTAGATTGTCACACGGACATGATGACTTTCCTCTCCCCGAGGGGGTTAAATGTCCTTCCACTACCGCCACTGTCCTTTTACTCCCGCTCTTTTCCCCCATAACCGCGTGGTCCCAGCGGAAAGACGAACTATACTTCCCGGCATGCCTCGCGAGGACTCCAGGAACTACAATTCCCAGTGCTTCCTGCGGCGGGGCGGGGTTGAGGCAGAACCGCCAAGCTGGGCGGGAAACTACAACTCCCAGGGTGCCCCGGGGCAGAGCCGCTGCACTACCGCGAGCAGGCGGAGGCTCCCCGAAGGCAACCCCAAGGTCTGGATTCAAAAGCCCAGGGTCAGGAGCCGCAGGCATGCTGCGTCCCAAGGCTTTGACTCAGGTGCTAAGCCAGGCCAACACTGGAGGCGTCCAGAGCACGCTGTGAGTGCGGACCGAGGACCCGCGCGCCGCCCTCCGAGGGAGGGGTGGGAAGGTCTCCGGAAAGGGAGGCGGCGGCAGAGTGGGCAGCCGCCGTGGAGGGCCCCCCTCGAAAAGGGACCAGACGTGCTGGGCACGTTCCAGGACACACTCAGCCCGGACCCTTGCTATCCCGAAGCGCCAGCGATGGGAGCTGGGATGGGAACCCAGGCCTCTTACTCCCCATCCTGACCAAGTCTCTCTCCCTCCCGGTGCCTCGCCAGGCTGCTGAATAACGAGGGGTCTCTGCTGGCCTACTCCGGTTACGGGGACACAGACGCCCGGGTCACCGCGGCCATCGCCAGCAACATCTGGGCGGCCTACGACCGGAACGGGAACCAGGCTTTCAATGAAGACAATCTCAAATTTATCCTCATGGACTGCATGGTATGGAGAGGGGAGCCACTTCCTCTGTCCCCTCCAGGCAATCCCCAGGGGCACCTGGACCCCGTCCTGGATGGTTGGAGGGGCAGGATTTCTGGAAGATTGCTAAGAGTTGGCTCGCCCCAGCATTTATAATAGTCAGACCCCTATGTATCAGGTGGTGGTGAGGCAGGCGCCACGGCCCCGGGGTGGGGTCTGCCTGGGGTTCTGGTCTCAGCCAGCAGCTTAACACCTGTGGAACCTGGGGTAAGTTACTGAACCTCTCTGAGCTTCCGTACCTCAGCTCAGAGGTGGAAACGATAATCCCCCTGCACACACACACACACACACACACACACACACACACACCCCTCACAGTGTTGTTGTGAAGATCAAATGCAAGTGTAGATATAAACTGTAGAGTGCTGTGCACACAGAGTGCTGCCCTCCCAGATTCACTGACGCACAGAATCTTGACAGAGTCTCCAGACCCTTGTCTGATGCCTTCAGTCTCCTGAGAAGGGAGAAGACATCTAGAAAGGGGAAATGGCCGTCAGGCTGCAGGTGTCTTGGAAACAGACACTGTCACAGTCACCTTTGTATCTGTCTAGTCAACAGGTATTTAGGTCCCTGCAGTGTCCTCAGGACTGAGGGGAACGTGGCAAGCAGGACAGACAAAAACTGCAGCCCTCATGAAGCTCACAGCCTAATACCTATGTCTTCAAATAAGTCAAAAGTGAATGTCTTGTAAACTGTAAATATGTTTTATAAAATAAGGAAAATAGATATGTGAGTTTGAACAATAGTTCATCAGATAATGAAAACGCTACGGAGAAAAATTAAACGAGGAAGTGAGATAGGGTGGGGCCTGCGTGGAAAAGGTCACATTTCACATAGATTTGAAGGAAGTTGGCAAGTCATGTGGCTGTCAGCGGGCAAACAGTCCTGAGGGCGAGAAGAGCAAGTGCAAAGGCCCTGAGGCAGGACGGTGCCGGGTCAAGGATGGACATGGTTGATTGTGGCTGGAGTGGCGTGAGAATGGGGGAGGTTGCGGGGGAGGCCAGAGAGGCGGCGGGTGCAGACCTGGTTCCTGGCACTCCGCGGGGGCCGAGCGCTGAGCCAAAATGAACAGGCCCCCAACAGAAGTGTTGCCGCTGTCGCTCAGCTGCTCCCTCTTCCTCAGCCTCTGCCCACTGGGCGATGTGTTTCAGTTCAGCCGATGACTCCCGCTGGGTGCCTCGCCCAGGGCTGGTGCCCGTGGGGCAGGAGCCTTCCAGCACGTGAGCTCGGCCCAGCCACGAGATCGCACAGCAGTCAGAGCTCAGTGCACGGTGCCCCCACTAGATACGCTCCGTGGAACGGCAGCTCGCTGCGTGCGGGGCCCTCCGTGTCTCCTCTCCCTCTTTCACGCCGATCGGCCTTCCTAACTGACCCCATGACCCTGGGCTTGGTCAGGCCTGCCGTTTGGAGATCGTCAGTGGGGGGAGAGAGAAGCAGGAGTGGGTCCCTGCTCTCCGGCCCCTTGCAGTGTCGCGCATTCGGGTGGCCCTTTGCAGGCGCGGAGGTCCTGCCTGTGTGCTCGCGCCCTCGCCGGCGGGGGCGATTAGAGGTCACAGAGAGAGAAGCCGAGTGTCTGGGAGGTGGAGTTCTCCTGGGTCACTTGGTTAGCAGGTGGCTGTGCTGAGGTAGGACCCCATGTCCAGGGCAGTGGCCAGGGCCCCCCAGCGGAAGCTGCTGCCGTGCCCAGGCTGTGCAGGGAAGGTACAGGGTCTCTCAGGAGGAGCCCCTGGGAAAAGAGGGGGTCCGGGGTGCCCAGCGGAACACCACACCCCGTGATGTCACCCCACCAGGAGGGCCGTGTGGCCATCACTCGGGTGGCCAACCTGCTGCTGTGCATGTATGCCAAGGAAACCGTCGGCTTCGGGATGCTCAAGGCCAAGGTGTGTGTGTGCCCTTCCCTCCGCCACCCTCGGCCCGGCCTTGGCGCCGCACCCCGTGTCCGCTCCCGTCCCCACCACCTTCCTGGAGTCCTCGTGTCCCCCCGCCCAGTCCATGCCTGGGGGTGGCTGGGTGCTCAGCCTCGGATGTCGATGGATTTGGGACCGCGTGTGGGACCGGTTTCCCCTCCCCCTCTCGCAGGCCCAGGCTTTGGTGCAGTACCTGGAGGAGCCCCTCACCCAAGTGGCAGCGTCGTGACAGGCATCGCCGGACACTGGGGCCAGGCCGGGCCGGAGAGGTGCCCTTCGGAGGGGCAGGGCCCCCTGGGGACCCGTTCTAAGACTGTGGGGGGACTTTGTTTTTTCCAAGAATAAATTTCAGTCCCTTCACGTCTGGGTTGCTGTCTTGGCTGGGAGCAGGGGGTGGAGGGGAGCAGCCGCCGGATGGGTCGGTGGGTCGGCGGGTCGGGCATCGATGCCTCAGCCTCCTCGCCCGGCCCGGCCAGCGGCGTGGCCTCCCCCGGCCCCCGCCTCTCGCAGAACCTCACACCCCCGCTGGCAACACCTGGCACATGACCAGTGGGGTCATGGTGAACAAAACACACGGGGCCCCGAGCTTCAGTGTCCTTCGGTCCCGGCGGGCGGGGTGCCTCCTCTACTCTTGGGGTCCGGAGGGGCCACCCCTCCTCTTCTGGGCACTCACACGCTTGCACGGGCCTCCGGGCGCAGACAGGGCGGCTTTGCCGTGAGACCTCAGGTCCTGGCGGTGACTTCTGGGGGCCTTCCTCCCCAGTCGGGCCCCTGCACTCAGCCCCTCACCCCATCTGGTTGCTTCTGCCTAGGTCTCCCCTTACCAGTGTCCCCAGAGCAGGTCTGGGTGGGGACCCACCCCAGGGGAGCAGGTAGGTGGCAAGATGCAGCTCCACCCAGGGCGAGAAGCTGCCGCGCCCAGGCCGGGCCTGTCGGGGACCAGGGATGGGCAGGGGTCGCCCGACCCAAGGTGCAGCTGCCTCCACAGCTGCGCGTGGCGGCAGAGGGGGGAGCTGTGTCCCACCCGCCTGCCCTCTGGTGCCCAGCTGCCCCCACCGGAGGCCGAGCAGGTTCCTGCTCCCCAGATCGCGTGCGGGTCCCACGACCAGCCACACACTCAGCTCTGCGACGGGCCCGTCGCTGGCCCAGCCTCCCCCACCCTCACGGCCCAGAGCAGACACCCAACCTGCCTAACCTGTCTGACGTCACCGTCTCTCCACCCACCTGGGCCCCAGGTCCCTGCGCCTGCCCTTCCTGTTCTCCGCTTCCGTCTCACTCCCCGCAGCCCTGCCACCTGCCAGAGCCCCGCGCCCGGCCGCGGACGTCTCTGCCCCCCAATGAGAGCACGGGAGGGGCCCGGTCTCTTCAGAGCTGAGGGCTGAGGGCAGTGAGCCAGCACAGGGACCTGCCACCTCTGTCCTCGGAGACCCTGGCACCCTCCATGCGGGGCCAAGATGGGGAGCAGAGCCGAGGAAGATTATAACTTTGTCTTCAAGGGTGAGTGGGTTCACCCGAGGGGGGCCTGGGGGAGACCCAGGAAGGCACCAGCCGAGCAGGGGCCCCTCCTGGTTTTTGCCAGTCTTACCGAGACCCCCCGGGGCTCGTCATCCGGACAGGAGGGCAAGCAGCGGGGAGGGGCAGGGTCTGCTTTCTGGACGGGAGCCGGGGCGGCCGAGCGCCCTAGCAGTGCCGGGTCAGGGTCCTCGGCCCGTCCCCAGTCCCCAGTGGAGGGCCACATCCCTGGGGACAGTCGCGCTGCAGCGCTGGAGACGGGGGTCAGACTTCCGAGGGGACCTCCCTGCCGGGAGGGGGGCGAGCAGACTCGAGAGGGAGAAAGTGATTGTTCAGCGCAGCGTGCGTGTGGAAGGGAGAGAAAGGAGAGGTCGTCCAGGGCTCGGGCCGGGCAGAGCTGCGGGAAGACGCGGGCCAGGCACCGAGGACTCCCGGGGCCGCGCCCTGTCCGCCTGTCCCCTGGCAGGTGGACCCCTGGGCCCGGGCACCGGCGTCAGAGTGGTCGGCCTGGCCGTGCGCCCGCACCTCTCCTGCTGTCAGTCATCTCAGCCCTGCGTGGTCCCCGGTCCATCGCG
>PVKZ01005652.1:0-48802 GCA_004027375.1 Macroglossus sobrinus
TATTATCTCAGCATGCTTTTGTCTCCTGTTTCCCTCCCTCACCTTTCAATCATGCCCTTTGGAACCTATTCCATAGTAAACAGAGTCCCTATATCCTTAACATTTCTATTACATGTTTCCCCTATTTTCTGCCATTAACTGAGACCCTAGTCTTCCCTTTCACCTTTCTCAAAGGAAGTGGGTCCCTCTCACTTACCCTCTGCCACTCAAGCTGGGAGTCGGGAATTAACATCTCCCTTGCTCTCCAAGGCTAATGCCAGGTCACTATTCCACCCTCTTGTGTAAGATTTCCTTTGGCTTTGAGGCTCACATCTCATTCCTATGTTGTCGCTGTTGTGTGTCAACCTGCCGACCATCTCTGTATTCACGAGCGATTTTAGCAGCAGGTTTATGATCTTTCTCTCCCCTAAATTCTGCCAACTGTCAATCTGGGTGACTCTGGTGTCCAAGAGGATGACCCTCCTGACCTATTGGCTCCCTTTATTTGCCATGCTGGTCTTTCAACAGCCCTACTCTACTGTGTCATCACTCAGTACTGCCGCATCTTGAAACTTCAAATTCCAATATTCTTTTAGCTCTTTTATTTCCTCACCCCCATTAGTTAGTTCATGGAGGTACCCAGATTCTAGATTCTTTCATGTCCACCCAATCTATATCATCCTCTTCAGTGAACCCACACCCTAGGGTAATCATCTGAACTGTTTCTCATTAACATCCTTAGCAATATTTACACCTCCCTCCACCTTCTTTTCTCCTGTTTTAGAAAATGAAGCATCTCTCCTTCCTTCAAATTTAATACTTTATCCTATACCCCCCATCGACCTTCTCTGAGGTCCTGCTCTGTCCATTATTCCCTTTCTGCTGTATCTGCACTCTCTTCTATGTCCCTGTGGACATGCTCAATTATCTTCATTCTCCAGCCTTCCCTTGACCCTGCACCCCATTTCAGCTTCTGTCCAATCTTGTTTCTTCTCCTCTAAATTTATGGAAAGACAGTCTCTACTTATCCTATTTTAACTTTTCAGTCTATCAAAAGTTGGCTTCTGTTCACAAAGAATTTAGGTACATGTGAGGCTGATTTAGAAACTTGAAGTAGCAAATGGCTGATTACTTCTACAAACTCAATGGAGGAGAAGGTCAAAAATGTAGGGCAAAGAGATGGGTGACCTTGAGGAGGATGGTAACATTTGCAATGTGTCTGAGAGGGAAAGAGAGTGGGAAAGGATTATCAAAAGCATCTTTATTGAAGGTTAACTGCACAATGCCTGGAACATAGAAGTTATGCAACAAAGGAGCTTCCCCTCCCTTGTTCCTTCTCTTTGGAACTCAGTTTTTTTGTTTTTTTTTTTTTTTTGGTAGAGCATGGGATTTGACCAAATGATCATCAAATCCCTTCCAGCTCTAACCATCCTCATACAACAGAATTTCTCCTAGTAATGTCTTAAGTTTGTAATTGCCTTGGAGACAAGTCTTTCAAAAACTGCTTACAAAAAGGCCTGTGTTCTTTCCACAGAGTATTCTAAATGAATATCAACAAAAATGTTTTTAAGAGACATTGCAATTCATTGCCCATTACCTCGTTGTACCTCTTCTTGAGTAATCTAAACTAAAATGTGTGTGGTGTTATGAAGATTAAAGCAGTGATGTGATTTCCATCCAAGTTAGCATATATACATTTCAAAGAGAATTTTAGGGTTTAACACATAAAACTTAAGAAGTAGCTATGATTTGACCAAATTCTTGACTAAATCAAAAAAGTCGATTTTTTTTTTTCACAAATGGGAGCTTTTGTGGACAGAGCTGGACAAAAATAAAAATATGAAAAGAATGCAGAATTCAATCAGGCAGTACAGAGATTAGTTGAATCCAGCCTAGGCTAAGGGTTGCTGAATTCCATCTAACCAAATTAAGCTTCTTTTAAAAAGGCCAGTATATTTGCTATATCAAGAGAATATAGCATATTCTGACCCTAAATGATTTTCTTTGTGATTTTATTATAAAATGAGTAAGATCTTAATCTTAAAATTTTAAGTTAAAATGTATAAGAGATGTTGATTAAGTTTGTAAATAGAACTGGAATATTAAAGAGTACTCAGTTTATGATATTTTTATGTTTATTTGATTAGAGTTGCAACAAAAGAAAGTTTTTGTTTGTTATGATCGTAAAGTTGTCCTATAAGACATTAGAGGTATGTAAAAATAAATTTGGGTATATTACATTATAAATGCAATTTTACATAAGACTACTTAATTGATTAAATTTGTAAATGGGAGTGATTAAGCAGTTTAGTCTGTCCAGTGAAGTTTTAGAAAAAATTTGAAAGTGATTTTCTTATTGTATTAGTTTTATAAATAGAACGATAATTTGGACTAAAAGTAACGAAAAGCAGATTTTAAAATTTATAACTTTGGTAGCTTGAATATTAATTTAAGAGTCAAATAATTAAAATTTTTTTATATTGAAAAGGCTCCCATTAGAAATAGAAAACACCAAGACAGGAAGGATGAAAATGTCTGGAGTATCTGGACAAGGAAGAGCTGTCTGGTGCTGCAAGAAAGTGGTGTCCCGGGAATGTAATGGCAGGTATAATGGGGACACTGGAGTATACTGAGTGTACTTAGTGTACCAAGGGGTGAGATTTAAAATATTTTTTCTTTTATTTTTATAATATGAATACTTTAAGAACACTCAATTCCTTATCTTTATCTTTGCATGACTTTATTTTATAGGTAACAGATCAGGATTCAACCAGACAAGGTGACACTCAAAATTGGGTAACACATTAACTTGATGCAGAATATTGATTAATTTCTCAGCAGTTGAAATGCGGTATTACCTCATTATTAAATAATATTTTTATTTGGACTCTTCTAGAAATTTGGACTAAAAAAGAGGTAAAGAAAAGCCAAGCAAATATTCTTAAATAATCAGGTAAAGTCAAACTCGTATTTACTTGAGGATCTCTCAATTGATCTGGACAAAATAATGAAGTAGCAGAAGCAATTGTCTTTGCCCTGCCCCAGGTTTCCTATTCTCTTTCTCCACTTAAAGTTATGCCTCTGTCTTCTCCACTTATCAGATTGCACTCTCAGGGAGAATCTGACTATTGGTTGACATTTTAATGTAAATTTAAGTTCAAAAGGTAGTTTTTCTCTAAATCTTGCTTTCAGTCTACAATGGAAGTAATGGTCTGAGGCCATCCCTCTGGGGTGAATTAGTGGCCATTATCTGCACTGAGAGGATGGGGTATAGTTGGAGAGCACCTAAGGTTCATTTCTGCGGAGAGATTTGTGTAAGAGAAAAGGGCTGTTGTAATAACTACTCTGGCACTGTGCTGGTAGATGGGATAAATTGTGGTCCTATGGCCAATAGTTCCTAAACCTGACTAGTCATCTTAATCACTTGAAGAGATTTAATTTTTTTAATTCTAGGCCTGACAATCCACATTCAAATTATGATTCAGTTGCTTTGGGATGCCATTCAGGGTCAGCGTCTCTGGGAGAAGCTGTTGTAAGACCAGTGATGAGTTAACTATCCCGTACTGATTACTTAAAGAAGTAGGTATATACTCAGTTTACTTCTTTTTATTATAACAACACAGTTATGATTTGTGGGCACAGATTCTCTCCATTCTTATGTACAAAGAAGCAGAAGCCCTAACTATTATAAGTTCTAATGATCTTAACAATTTCTGTCTTGCCTTTCTCTCTTTGTCTGTCTCAGTGATCTTTCCCTTATCCCTCTCTGTGTTTCTCAATAATGCTCTCATAGGCTGCCTCAGGTTCTTTTTACTAGCTATCTGTTCAAATTGTTTCTATATTCTTTAGAAAAAGTAAAATTGAATATATCCCAATTAGTTATTATGAACAAGGTGCTAATAATGTATCTTCCCCTCCTGAATGAAGTGATATGTGCCAAACACAAGACTGGCAGTTTTATATACTTCATTTCATCCTCAGCACAGCCCTGAAATTCTGGAGCTTGACTCCGAAAAGTTAACTCTATTGCCCAAAATGAATCTGCTCAAAACTCACAAATTTTAATTTTCTTTATCACCAGCAAACATTAATTGAGTACCGAGCATAGGCAGAACACCAAGATCAGTCTAGACTATCCTGAGCTTGCTAATTAGATCATGAGGCTCTTTCTTTGGTACATTATGTCTTGTGGTATTGATCAAAACCAACACATTGAAAACTTGAGATCTTCTTTAAAATATTGTATTCTCTTCAATCCCACAAGTTTTACAATTTGAAATTTTTAAAAAAAGCACAAAGGAGAATCTAAAGAGCATCAATAATTCTATTAATCAGAGAAAATCGCTGTTAACTTTTTCACATATCTCTGACCTATTTTTTGCTGAATACACATGTACATAAAATTATAGCATCCTTATACTTTAAAAACACAAATCTGACCATTCCAGGTTGTATATTATTTTCTATTTTTTTCCACAGTAGTTGTAGCATGCATAATGGTCATATGGATCAGGGTTCTATTTTTTAATTAACCATAATTTACTTATTAAATTGGCCCTTGATTGTTGATTATTTAGATTGTTTTTATTACCACTTTTGAAAACAAGGCTGTCTTACCTACACCAACTCTCCTTTAAATATAAAGGCTATAGGCAAATAATTTTAAATGTGCAAGGAGTCAGAATATATATAATCATGATCCCATTCTGAGATGAACTGTATTTCACCAGAGATGACTGGAGAAATAGCAGCAAAAGCACTGATGATGAGCAGATTATATTTAAATGTAGGGCTAACACTTAAACAAAGGTAGAGAAAGGTAGAAGAATAGCATGTAAATTAGAAATAATAACTGAAAACATTGAACAAGATAAAAGGAAAAGAGAAAGTGGAATAAGGCATAGGTAATATATAATAGTAAGTGGGAGTCAAAAGATATCTCTTAAAGGTCTAAATCAACTATAAGGAATAAAGGAATTATGACTATTAAAAAACAAAGTATTGGGATAAAGATAACCAGTATAATAAAAATATAAATCTTCTTAAATATTGAAAAATATAACAAAAATAAAAAAGAAATATTTGCTTGTATTTATAAAAATAAACATATTAAGGATAACCTACAAACTAAAAAAAATAGCCACCTAAGAGGACTGGAGGCAATAAGGGTAGAAAGGATAAAAATGGTTCTAAGATTTCTTTGAGTTTACCATTTAAACAGTTTTGACTTTTGAACCATGTAAAAATTATACATATTTAAAAAATAAACCCAAAGACTAAAAAGAGTAGTGTATATAACTTGATAAAATTCTGGATTTTAAAAAATATGTAATAAAGACCATTCTGGAGACAACTGGACACTTTTTCTTAAATTTTGTATTAGATGATATTAAATCAATGTTACATGTATTTAGTGTAGTAATTGTGGCTATGAGGATAATGTTCTTGTTATCAGGTCACAGAGGCCAAAGTATTTAAAGGTAAACTATTATAATGTCTGTAATCTAATTAGAATAGAACAGCAAAAAATAAGTATATATAATGAGAGTAATAAAGCAAATGTGGCAAAATGTTAGAAGTTGATAAACTTACGTAAAGGTGTATGGGGTTTATTATATTGCAACATTGACATTTTTGAAAATAAAAAGTGGGCTGATGGGCAAAATCTGCTTCATTATAGGAAAAACAGATCTAATAAGATGTTAGTTATTATAAAATTACTTCATCATTTTTTTTAATCTCTAAAACGCAAAATACTACTTCAAAGGGACATATAAATCCATGTATTTCTTACAACATTATTTACAATAGCCAAGATATTGAGACAACGTGGGTGTCCATCAGTTGATGAATGGATAAAGAAGAGGTGGTACATATATACTTTTACTCAGCTATAAAAGAAGAATGAAATTTTTCCATCTGCAATAACTTGGATGGATCTACGTATTGTGCTGAGTGGAGTAAGTCAGAAAGAGAAAGTTAAATAACATATGATTTCACATACATGTAGAATCTAAAGAACAAAATAAATAAACAAAACATAAACAAACTCATAGATACAGAGAACATTTTGGTGATTGTTAGATGGGAGAGGTGTCGGGAGCAGGTAGATGAAAAAGTGAGAGGAAATAAAAAGTACAAATTGATAGTTGCAAAACTGTCATGGGGATGTAAAGTATAACATAAGAAATATACTCAATAATATTGTAAAAACTATATATGGGTCAGATGGGTACTAAATTTTTCAGGGTGATCACTTCATAAATTATATAAATGTCTAATCACTGTGTTGTATACCTGAAACTAATGTAATATGATATGTCAACTGTAATTGCAAATATATTTTTAAAATTACTTTGTAATTGGACTAAATGCTCCAATTGAAATATGAATGGGTAAAGAAGTAGTACATATATAAAATGGAATCTAAAAAAAATAAATGAACTAGCCAGACAGAAGCAAACTCATAAATTCAGAGTACAAACAGCATCTATGGAGATGTAAAACACAGCTTTGGGAATATAGCCAATAATATTTTAATAACTATATATTGTGTCAGGTCGATGCAAGACTTATCAGGGAGAACACTTTGTAAATTATATAAATGTCAAACTACTGTGCCATATACCTGAAACTAATACAATATTAAATGCCCACTCTAACTAAAAAATTTAAAAAAAATTTTTTAAATCTCAAATAAGCTGTTAAAAAAAGTTAGATGTATTCTATAAACGGGAAAACATGACACTTAGATATTAATATAAAAGTTTAACTTTTAAAAAATTATAATTAAAAATTTTAAATAAACACATTTAGAAATTAAAATAGAAAGTATATTGTTAATATATAGATTAATATATTACTCTTAAAGTATTCTGTTAATGAGATAATTATATATTAATTGTATTAATAAAATTAATATCAATAAAATTAAAATAGAAATTAAATGCATTCCAATGGGTTCAGTAAGAATAACCATAATAAAAACTAACACAAGTTGGTTTGTGGAGAATGTGATAGGAAGATCACAGCTTTTAATAGGAGTCATCTGCATAGCTTTCCCTTCAATTGAGGAATCTTTTTTACAATGCAGACACTTGGTCCACCAGCCTCTGCCTGAGTGTGTTCAGAATGCTTTGTGAGGCAGAGAACCCTTTGTATTGTTGCATACTGTTACTTATTAAACTGTTCTCTTTTTTTTAAATAAAACAAAATGAGCCTCCTCATAATTTCTAATGATTGATTCTACCTGTGAGCATCCTTTACATGTGACAGCCTAGCCAATGTTTGAAGATTCATGCTGACATCTCTCTTTCCTACCCCAAAAAGCTGACTGTCTTCTACCCTAAATCTTCTCAAATTCTCCAATGGTTACTTAGGAGATCTATTTAGATTCTCTTTAAAACTTGTTCCCCTTATTTGAATGTTTTATCTATATCCTTTTTTTAAAATTAGGGAGCCAGATCTGGACACTACATAGAGCTTGACCTGTGTATACTAGAAAGAGAATTCAATGCGATATATCTATTATGCTCAGTAAGAAAAATGGATGATTCTTGGAGATGGTGGGTCTGGGACTTCCAGAAAATCAGGTTTATTAAAAAGAAATCAGAATTCTACACAAATGATAGCGAATCTTATGCTATCTTATAAAATACAGTTTGTTGACCACCTGCAATCAAATGAACTGAGATTATCTGTTAAAAATTAAGAACTAGGACTCCTACCCTAGACTATTGAATCAGAATCTCTAGGTGTGGAGTCTGGGAACCTACATGTTTACTAAACTCTACTGATATTTCTTACATACACTGAAATTTTAGAACTGTCAATATGGTGATTAAGAATACAGGATTTCCCAACTTCAAGCTCTGTGATTTCTCTAAGCTTTAGTTTTCTCATCTATAAATGAGGATAATAACTCTTTAGAGGATGATTTATTAAAATGTTATGTATGTGTAGCAGACACTGTTGCTTGTTCATTCAATTGCCATTTTCCAGCCCATCTTTCTCTTCTTTGCCTGTGGAGCCCAGGTTTGTTTGGGTAGGGTGGTCAGTTTTCCATATGTTCAAGGAAGGTGAGCCAGGGGCGAAATGTGTGTGATTGGTCTAAGATAATATTGGTAGTCTCATTCTCCTTGCCATTGATTGGTATAGGTATGGGTAAGTGATTTAATCCTGGATAATGAGATGTGAGGGAAATCCATCTGTAGAGACTTTCTGGGTAGGGTTTTACCAACCAATAGAAAAAAATATGTAAAGAATGTACTTTTCTAGATGTTAAGGTATGTGTATGGCACCTGGAATATTGTAGCCTTTGTGCAACCACTAGGGGAGATATTACCTGCATGCTGAGAATGGCAGAATTGCAAGATGAATCCTCCATAATGTTGTTATGCTGCTCAACCAACCATCTCTGGGAGCAACCCCTGCTCACCAATGGTTATTAGATAGGAAATCCTACTGCTTAAGCCTGTTTTATTTAGGTGTTCTTACTTGCAGCTGACAACATTCTAATGTACATGGCACATAATGCTCTTAGCATAATGCCTAAAGCATGATATCTGCATAATAAATGGCAGCTGTCACTATTAGTAGTAGTATTAGAAATATTGGACTTGTCTATTAAATTTAAGGCAGGAATTATAGTGTCAATCCTATTACAAGACACATCTCAAAAATATTTTCTTTAAGTTTGCATCAATTCTCCTTAGTTTCCACTCTTTATTTAGCCTGATAAAATCATGGTGGTTCTATTATACAATGTATATCAGTTCCCTTACCTAGCTCTGAGTTTTACATAAATATGACAAATTTTTCAACCTTTTAAGTTTTTATTTAAATTTGGTGTCCTTTGAAAAATTATTATAATTTGAAAAGAAAGAGACAGGCTTCTATGGTTGTAGTTAGAACACACCACAACCGAGGATTATTCTGAGAACAGGACTAATTTCATGATTCATCACGAGTGATCCCAAGTTAAGCTTTGTAAAGGCATTTGGAGGACAGCATGTGAATTGTAAGGGGTTGGAAATTTATCCCATAAATCCTTGGATGTTTTTGTCTGATGAGGCATCTGAGGCAGTTAGTTGAAGTTAAGTGCTTTGCCCAAGGTCATTCAATGATGGTGTGACCAAAGAGGAATTAGAATTCACAGTCACAGTTCCTGGAATTCCTGTGCATGACTGGAGTCTGCTACGTGATGTTACTTGGGGGCAACAGTAATTACTGTGGCAACAATATCTCCAGAGAACAAGAGGAGGGACAATGGTGGAGGCAGAGTATGGTCTGACTCCCTTATTTTACAGAAGAAGAAATTGACATCTATAAAGGTCAAGAGACATGTCCAAGGTCACATGGACAACAAGTGGCAGATACAAACTTCTGTTTTATGATGCTTGACTTCCTGATTTTCCCTGTATCATTTCTGCTAAATTTCTTTACAAATACTCTTTATAGAATTTTATGACATGAAAGCTGCAACCATTTGGCCAAATTGTAAAGTAGACTGCATTCTCTTATTAGATCCATTGCTTTATTTTTATTTATTCTATTGTCTTATTGTATCAGAACATCCTGATTTCTTTGGACTTTCTAGCAGATGTGCTAAGCCAGTGCTTACTTTCAAGACTGATTTACCAAGCCTATTATTCAGTATGTCCATAAGGTAAAGAGGCTGACTCTTTTGTGGCTTTCAAAACTAGTGATATTACTTTGTACTAAAATAGCATATATGAAAATTCAGGAACCATTTCTCATGACTGATTTATCATTATAGAGCACAAATTGTGTGTCAAGAATTGATCTTGGCATAGCACATGCAATATATCATTTTTATCATTATAAAAAAAGCTGATTAAGTTCATAGTACTATAGCAGGTAACACTGGGCACATACCCAGGCACTCAGAAATGAATGTTCACAGCTGTTGTCATCATCGGTGTTGTCATTGTGGTGGCTCCATGTGAGGAATCAGAAAGGCAGAGTTCTACTTTTTTTTATCCTCTATGGATTCTTATTTTCTTTAATAAACCACACAGGTTTTCTGGACTTCCATGTCATGATAGAAAGACAATGAGAGAGTGTATGCCCTTGTGCATTATAGTGCCATGTGGAAAATAGTCAGAGATAAGAGAGAATACATGACTCCCATCCTGGGCTGGGTGTTATAGACATTCATGATGCTTTTGTGAGCCAGATCTGAAGCCAAACTGCCGTGTTCCTAAAAACGACTACAAAAGTCCTTTGTCTTGTTTGTGCCCATGGGATTTTAATTTATCGAGGTGACTGAGTGATGACACAGAGGAGACAATACTACTGAAAGAATTTATTATACTTCTCCAGAGGAGTGGGAAGGCATGCCATACAGGGCCACATGAGGAGCACCAGTTTTGGTCAGGAGACAGAAAGTAACGAGAAGAAAGCCCAAGCCAATGCCTTTATTGGGTTTTCTGCAGAAAAAGCAAAGCAGGGCAGAAGCAGAATAAACAGCCAAAATTGGTTAGTATCAATAATTCTGGCTGGCTCTGGGTTGCAAGAGTGATCTCTAGGTGCCTTGCAACTGGTTCTGGGATGATTCAGAGCAGAAGAATCTGGCATGGTGTGTGAAAGTTAGATAAAAAAGGTGGTTGGGGATATGGACTCAGGATTGGTTGGTTTGCATATGAAAGTTGTATTCATGCATAAGATGTTATCTTCAGGAATTAGCTGGCCCTAGGAGGGGCACTCTTTTCCCAGGTCTGTAAAGTACTCAAAATGTCAAAACACTATAGGACACAGAAAATTTTTAAAGAGATGATTAATACTCCCTTTTATCTGGTCCCTTTCTTTCCCTGGTTCCCTGACCTTTAAGGTTCTCTGAAAATAGATGAGATCATAGGCATCAATGTCAAGGGCATAGGTCAAACAGTTTTTGGTAGAAAAGCAAGAATTGTATGCTCTGGTGGATGATGCTAAAAATAGCCTGTAGTGTCACACAAGTGGTGTCATACAATCTGATTACAGTCTATATGGAGAAAAGAAAAAGAAAGGCAATGATTAAGAAAAGAGTTGGGAGAAAACCTACTGCAGCCCACTTTATCTTTGGTAGTGCTGCCAGGCAACCAGCAAATTCACATCAGCCCCGCAGCTGCCTATTGCTGATTTATAATCTTCAGTTTGCCATTTTAGAAAGGAGTCTGTTATAACCACAGATTTCACCATGTAAAATGAGACAAAGGCAAACACCACTTAACTCCCACCTACACAAGAACATTTCTGTTGTTAATTATTTACTGTATCTGATTTTTCTTTACAGCAGCTATTTTTTTTTAGCACGTGTATAAGATTTAAAAGGCTGAATCAAATCTCATAGTGTAGTATTTTATAGCTACATGTTAACTGATGCACATACTCTTGAACCTTGAGCTAATATATATTATAGAATTATGGTTCATGCTTATCCACGCTTGTTGCCAAAGAAACTGGAAACCAAGACTTTGGGCCTGTTTTATTACCACAAAGTCAAACCTGGTCTCAAAGACACCATTCCTATTGTAATTTATCTTGCCTGTGTTAAGGGATGACTTACTGGTACAGGTCATAGGGTGTTTGATACAGTAACGCAAATCTTGAGACCAGAGTATTGAAAAGATTATATTTATTCTCAAAACTACACAAGAACAGTTCTTTCCAACAATACTAGTCATATACGTTGCTTAGATCCCTAATATGATCTCCAACTATTTATTGAGCACCTAATAGATTGTAAGCTCCTTGGGGCCTGTTTATAATTTTATATCCTTACGAGCAGTTAGCTGTATGAGGCAGAGGCATACACTAGAATCTAAAATGAATAATTGATTAGATAATTGTCTTACCATAATATTTCTCAAGGTATACTGCATGGTCCACTGAAGGTTTAGAATGAGTCATCTAATGTGCATTGAATGAATTAATCAGACAATGTGAGACCTTTCTATTCTAAAGTTTCTGGGTTTTCACTATTACATACTATGGTCTTACTGGTAAATAGATAAGTTTGTTAAAGGTTTCTAAAAGTAGGTATTCATATTTTTTTGTTGAGTTTGTTAAATATTCCACTAGAAAATTTTAGAGTATGTAGAGTATTCCACCAAGATAGCTTGCTCGTATGCAATACATGACAACATATGCAGGCAAACAGCTTGTCCTTCCACTGTGTATAGGAAGGGTTTTTGTAATTGGTGTATCACAGATTTTACCTTGAGCTGACCATGGTTTTCAGTTGTACTATCCTTTATTTAAGCAATATTTTTCAATTTTTAGTTTTTTAAATCTTTGTTATTATTGAGTTTTTTTAATTAGAAAGTGAAATTGGGTAGAATAAATGGACAACAGAAACTTTTCCCTTGCCTAAGCTTTCCCTAGTCAAAAAATTGAAGAACTACACCTCTCGACATGAGATTCTCGTGTCATGATCTATGTGCTCAGCTGTGAGCTACAGTGCAAACAATTTATTACTACTGATAATTGAAATATCATTTGTGAATATTTTATATTTCTGTAGAAGTTAATGAAGATTCAAGATTACTCCTGTAATAATACTATTCTTGCTCACTAATTGTAATATGCTTTCTTGAATAGAAGAGAAAGGGGAAATTATAAACCTGAAAATTGTATCTAACCTGAAGCTATTTGGTCACAGCCACATCCTGCAGTGAGTGACTTGCTGATAGTCACAGTAATGGCAACTAGCAATGACTGCAGCACTTATGAACTGTGAATTTATGGCTTTTTAAAAAGTTTTTTTCAAAAAAAATTTCTTTCTCCCTGAGTTTGAGATGGAGTTATTGAGGGCTTCAAGGATGTTCCCATCTCCCTGGTCTACATTGTAAATTTTGTTTTGGCATGTGTAGTCATTAATACAGCATTCCATTTTCTTTTAAATTTTATCTGTGGCAAATTTGTAATATAGAAGAAGGCCAAGAAACTAAGATGATTTTCTAGGACTGTCAGTCATGATTACCAAACAACATGCACCCAGAACAAAGTTGTACCTGAAAATTTATACCACCATTTTTATTGTTTATCAAAAATTTGTACATAATAATTTTTTATCTTAAACAAAGACTTATGTATGCTTATTCTTAAGTAGAACTTACAACATTAAATGATTTAATAAATATTTATTCACACATTATGTGCTGGATGTAAATTTATTAATAATAGACATTGGCTTGTATCTCTTGAAGTTTGTATTGTGCTGGACAGCTGGGGGGAGGGGGAAGGAAGATGACAGTGAAGGGTGAGAGTGAGGGATGGGGCCAGGACTATAGATAAGTAAATAGAAAATTACAATACTTAGTAGAGAAAATTTGGGGTCCTATGGGGGCACATGGAGAGGAGCATAAAACCTCAATTTGGGAGAGTCATGAGAAAGTTTTTAAGAAGGAAAGTTGCTTATGAGTTGAGATGCAAAGAATAAAAAAACAAATTGACTTATAATATTGCCTAAAGGAGATAAGTTATAAAAAAATCAAAATATAGTTTAAAATTTAAAATTTGATTTACTATGTTTTTTTTGTAAGGTATAGATATATCTTCTCTTGTAAGAGCTTTGGAGCCTTTAAATAGCTGATTTCATCACATGCTTGTAAAATGTTTCTGAATTCCATGCTTCATTCCCATCTAAAGCAAAATGGCACCATTTATTTTACTTGCCATAAATTAATTTTAAAATTTGCCATGATTTGTATATCCCCCATGGCAGTGTGTCCAGAGTGAAAACAACACCATTATGTGTATCACAATGAGAAAAGGAAATTGAGGTTTGTTCATTCTATGATGACTACCTATTGAGCACTTACTATGTACTATGTGCTGGAACAGAGCAATAAGTCTGCACTCATAGTACTCATATTTTACTGTGGAAGACGAATAAAAATAAGGTAATGTACAAAATGTCAGGTGGGGATAAGTATTTTCAAAGGCAGGTAAAGAGTTATGAGGTAGAAAGAAATTATTTGAGCTGGATTAATGGGTTAATTGGAGAAGCTCCTGTAAAAAGGTGACAATTTAGCAGAAGTTGGAATGAAGTGGAGGAGAAATAGTTTCCGAATGGAAGAAACAAGTGCGAAAGTCCTGAGATGGGACTATGCTATATTTAAAATTGACTGCCAGAGGGCATGTAGAAAATGATGTGGTGGTATAAGAAATAAAATTTGAATCTGATATTTTTAGGAGGGAAAAAGACATTTGAGTAGTTTCTCAGCTTTCAGATCTCTGTAAAGGAGCTTTAAAATTATGCTTTAGAGAACTTAACAGTTGTACTTTGAGTCTAGATCTTTGGTTCATATGCCCCAGAGCATTTTTATTTGTTTCTAATATTTTACCCATCTAAAATTGTTCTCTTCTGCCTTCACATTCTGTTTGTTTGGGTGGATGTCAGAAAATAGAAAGATAGGTATTTTTGTTAAAATCACTGCTTTCCTCTTCACACTAGCTACACATATACTAATCCTAGCTGGTGTTTAGCACCGCTTTCTGCACTTTTCATAGGTCAGACACCCAGGGATGTTAAGCAAACTCTCCGTCTTAGTCTGCTTAGGTTGCCAAAACAAAAAAAAACATGGGCTAGATGGCTTAAACCACAAAATTTTATTTCTCACAGTCCCGGGTGCCAGCATGGTTGGATTCTTGTAAGAATTCTCTTCTTGGCTTTCAGATGGCTGTCTTTGTGCTGTGTCCTCACAGCAGTATAAGAGAAAGAGAAAGAGCAGGGAGAGAGATAGAGAGAGAAAAAGAGAGAGAGAGAGAGAGAGAGAGAGAGAGAGAGAGAGAGAGAGAGAGAGAGAGAGAGAAGAGAGAGCGTACAAGTTCCTTGTTATCTTTTCTTGTAAGGACACTAATCCCATCTTAAGGGTCCTAGCCTCATGACCCTATCTAAACACAAATACCCTCAAAGGTCTCATCTCCAAATACCTTTATAATTGGGGTTTGGGCTTTAACATAGACATTTGTGGAGGATAAAACTCAATCCATCATCCAAGGTGCATGGTGAGTAAATGGAGCGTCCAAGACTCAAGCTTGAAATTTTAGTTTCATGCTCAGTGCTCTATCACATTGCCATGTTTTTTTTTAAAATAGGAAGTTTGGTGATTATTAGGACTGATCTCATTTATTTCAAAATACTACATTAAGTGATGACTTATGCCTAAATATTGGTTCCCCAACCAAAATATTTCTGTGACTTTTTCTATTACTCTCAGCCCACTGGTCCCTTGCATCTTGTAGGCAGGATGACTCATTATACAGCTTCTGGATAACGTACCATCAGCTTAAATAGTTTCTTTATCTATGAGTGGAAACAAGAAACTATGGAAGAAATAAATCCACAATAGTAAAAGTGTCGATATTGACCATAGTTGCTCATCAGAGAACATACCTGTTTAACAAGGAAAATGCTTCAGGTCACCCACTGATGTTTTCCCAGTCATTGGGCAAACAATATAGTCAGTTTTAATATAAAAAATGACGCAGAAACCTTTTTTAAACTCTAAGGAAAGGAGAATTTATCTTATATGTGGAGCTGCTGAGAGGGTAAAAAGTAACTCAAGAGCCAGTGTACACTATTTGTCATCATAAGGGTAAGTACTACCAAGAATGGAGTCAACCCAGGGGAAAGTAGGGCTGTGACATTATTTGAAGACCTGGAGCAAGTCACACCTGAAGCAAGGATGTTTCTCCTTGTTTTTTTTTTTTTTTGTTGTTGTTGTTTTTATTTTTGCTTTTGTTTTAATTACACAAATCAAAGAAATTTGAGCAAAATTAAAATTTTTTCTTTGCTTGGAACAATTAGACTGGGTTACTATCACTTGCAAGTGAAAGAATATTTTTCATCTGATCCTCTGCTGGCATCTCCCAGCAGGATACTACAGCATTCAAAGAAGGAGAGAGGATGAAGGGAATCCTGTACCCTTCAATTGCTAAGAGGAAAAATTTAAATACTCTGGGATCATCCAGAGTACATGAATCAGTTAGATCACTTTTGTGAGTTATGAAACCTAAGTCTTTTTTTTTCACTTTACTACAAATAGAATAGAATCCATCACGACCATGTCTAATCTGAGCAACACTTTCTAAAAGTTTTAGTAATGCAAAGTCTGTGTTAAAATAAATCTTTAAAAAATATATAAATTGTACTTCATTAAAATAGAAAACTTTTGTGCATCAAAGGACACCATCAACAAAGTGGAAAGAAAATCTGTAGAATGAAAGAAAATATTTTCAAGTCATATCTATCATAAGCAATTAATATCTAAAATATATAAAAGAACTCCTACAACTAAACAACATTATAAAAAAAAGCCTGATTTAAAAATGGGCAAAGACTTGAATAGACATTTCTCCAAAGAAAATATACAAATGGCCAACAAACACATCAAAAGATGCTCAGCATCACTAGTCATTAGGGATAGGCAAATTAAAACTATGATTATTATATACCACTTCATACCTATTTATAAAACTTTATTTTATAAGTATTATAAAATAAAGTTTTTTAAAAACCCATAAAATATCAAGTGTTGACCAGGGTGTGAAGAAATTGAAACCCTTGTGAGCTGTTGGTGGGAATATAAAATGATGTAGCAGCTATATAAAATGGTATAATGGTTTCTCAAAAAATAAAGTGTAGAATTACCATATGATTCAGTAATTCTACTGCTGCATACATACCCAAAAGAATGGAAAGTAGGGACTTGAACAGGTAGGTATTTGTACACTTATGTTCAGAGCAGCATAACTCACAATAGCCAAGGAGTAAAAAGAATCCAAGTGTTCATTGATATGTAAATGGATAAACAAACTGTGGTGCACACGTAAGATGAAAAATTATTCAGCCTTAAATAAGAAGAAAATTCTGACCCGTGAACCTTGAGGACATTACTCTAAGTGAAACACCTCAGTCACAGAAGGATAAATACTATATGACTCTCCTCATGTGAGGTATCTAGAGTAGTCAAATTCACAGAAACACAAAGTAGAGTGACAGTTGACAAAGTTTAGGAGGTGAGAGGAATGAAGAGTTGTTCAATGGGTATAGAGTTTCAGGTTTGCAAGATGAAAAAGTTCTGGAGATCCATTTCACAACAATTAACATATTAACACTAAGGGGCTAAAGATGTATAGTAAATTTTATATTATGTATATTTCACCACAATAAAAATAAAATAAAATAACTGATATCTTCCAGAAAACTGGTGTTTTAGTGAACAAGCAGAAGATGCCCAAATCTTAATTAGTTGATATGAGAACAATGGAATGGGAGGGACATTGATTGTCATGATTTAAATTTATTAAGAAAACTAAGATTATTAAATTCAACTAAATACAATAATAGGATCATTTTCAAACACTGAGTCTAACTGCATGATCTTTCATCTTTCACTGAAGACTGAGAAGGAGGAATAACGGATATTGGTTCCTATCTGAGACCCCTTAGTTCTTTGTATCTTCATTAATTAATTGTAGTAAGAAGAAAAAGCCTGTTTTCATTTTTAGCATAGCAATAGCTCTGCCAGTTTTGTTTAATTTAACTATCTAAATTCTTCATTAATGTTCTTAATGTAGTCAACATGAATTTATTCAAGTTTGACTAGGCATGATGATCAGTGTTTCCATGCAGGTTATTCTGCATAAATCTAGCTTTTCTGGTTAGATTCATTCTCAGCTCTTCTCTGCCTTGTTCTCTACTCCAGGAGGAAGTGATTGTGGACTGCATCATGCTCTGGCTTCTATTAGAATTTGAATTTTGGAAGACAGAAGCAGGATATCAGAAGATGGGAAGAGAGAAGTGAGATATTCCTTTTCTGGCTGCTCCCTGCTTGCCATGGTTTGGCAGTGGTCAAAACGTCCATCTACCTTCTCAGCTTCCATGGGGCAATTCCATTCCCTTGGCTCTAGCTCTCACTGTGCCCCGTAGCACCATTTCTCTCTATTGCCCATTCAAGTCCAGTGGGGGTACCAGCTCCCCATTATTGTTAGTCAGTGTGAGCATTCAATTCCTTCTTGGTTGTCTTGACCTTTCCCAAATTCTTGAATTAGTTCCTTCATTTGCTCTCTTCAATTAATCCTTTGAGAATGCCATTTATTTCCTTCAAAGATTCTGACTAAAACATACATTAATATACCACGAACAGATAGACAGATCTGATGATCTTATGTACTTAAAAATAATGATACATCAGGGAAAAGAGGCTAAAAGTCCAGGTTGTTATTGATGGCATGTCATGGATGGCATGTTATTGATGTGCATGTCTCCTACATTTGCAGATTACATTCAAAGCATTTAGCATAGTGCCTGCCCCACAATGAGCTCTCAATAATAGTTATTATTATCATTGTTGTGTTGTCATTCTACTAGCCAGAAAATGGCAACTATTGTCTCCATTTATTTATTAAAGTGATTAGCCTTATTTAACTACTGATGTTTTTTTTCTTATGGAGGATTTAATATGTGCCAGGCCATTTAGACACTTTATCTCATTTAGTTTTCAGAACAGCTCTATGAGCTAAGTACTACAGAATTATAATCTGTACCTTACAGATGGGGATACCAAATCTTCGAAAGCATAAGTGATTTGCCCCAAATCACACAGAGAAAGAGTGACACAGCTGATACTCTTGAAGCTGTCTTCTTATCAGACATCCACAGAGTGCCAGGATAAAATGAACACAATCCTCTCTTCCTTGGGCTGGAGGAAGAAACAGGCATAAAACAAGTAATTACAAATATGATGTACCTTCCTAGGAAGACCGAATCTCATCTGGAGAAATTGACTTTTAAGCTGAGAACTGAGTAAATGAACCAGATGTAAGAGATATTGGTCAGGCCTCTCACCTGCAGATATGGCAGCAGATCAAGACAGGACTGTCTGCATCTCACCTTGGGTTCCTCCAGCAGTAATTAGCATCTTGCCCTGAACAAAGTCTACACTCAAAAAGTGTTTCTTGACTCTATTGAAATAGAGATATTTAATTTCTTCCTTATTACTGACAGCTTCCAGTAGAAATCTTCCTTAATGATTGTTTATAAATCAAAGTCTTCACAGTGCCCTGTGAGGTTGCAGAACCAAATTTTCTTCTCAGTTACCTGTACATGACACCCCTTAATTTAAATGGAAATCATATGTATTATTGAAAGAAGAATTTGGTTGGCAGGATATTGCAGAGTAATTAATGACAATTCCAGTTCTTCCAAAAGCACAGTTGGTATCTATAACCATTGTTTAAGAAGATTATATTCCACATGAATTAGAGGTTGTGGAGTCTGAGCACCTCCACATTTTGGTAGTTGTATATTCCTTAACCTGTTCTCTAGTTACTTTCCTTCTCAGATTAACATCAGGTTATTATTATTTTTTTTCTGACACCTAGTTTTCCAGGTTTAAAAACAAGAACCACAGTTTAAGGGATTTTTTTTTTTTTTAAGATGAAAGTCCTTTCTGAATTAAATTGTAGGGAGAACAAACCCTGCTGAATATTGCTTCCTGAAGATTTTTCCATACTGGAAGGACCGTCGGTCCAGAATGGTCCATGTGGGGTCTGTTGACTGCTGACTTCAGGGATCCATTCCGGCCTTGTGTGTCTGTTCTCTATTTTCTCAGTACCATGCTTAGGAAAGAAATGTGGTTGTTTCTGCTTAGGCTGTGGTTTTAGATCTGTGAATCATCTGGTATCCTCTGAGTGTTAAAAAGTATTTCAAGCAAAGAAGCAGCTTGTAAATGTTTAGTGGCTGGAAGCTGCAGGCTATAGGCTGAGATGTGCAAAACAAAAGCCTGTAAATAAATCCTTCAAATAATGGTCTTATCAAGCTCTTTCAAACACTTTTTCTTTCTCCTTTTTCTATCTTCTCTGTCTCTTTCACTCATATTGTAAGATGGAAAAATATTAAATGAAGAGTTTGGAAACTGAAGTTTCAGACAGAGGTCTGCTACTGACTTTTATCAGAGACTGTCACTCAATTTCTCTTGCACCTTATTCCTTCTTTTGTCCAACAAATATTTGTTGAAAAACCTACCAAGAGCATTGTTTCACTGGGGAATCAGAAGTAAGGAAAACATACACAGTCCCTGCTTTTGTGGGACTGACATTCCAGTAAGAAAATGAGATATGACCACAAAGAGACAGAAACCCAGCCTCCTAATGTGAAGTCAGACAGATTGCCTATACTTCTACGTGTCTGTGGCTTCTTTGTCTACAAATTGCATAAGATTATAAATGCTATATCTTTTAGACATTATTAAATGTGTTATTAAATGCGGCACTGCAAAGGATCTAGAATGGCCAAAACAATTTTTAAAAAGAACAAAACAAAGTTGGAGCACTTATTCTATCTGATTTTAGGACTTATTGTAAAAACTACAATAATCCAGATAGTGTGGTTAATGGTATAAGGATATACATGAATTGATGCAATAGATCGAGAGTCCAGAAATAGACCCACATTTATATGAAGTCAATTAAATTAAAAAAAAATTTTAATTTTTATTTTAAATTATAGTTGCCATACAATATTATGTTAGTTTCAGGTGTGAAACCTAGTGATTAGATATTTATATAACTTATAAATTGGTCACCCTGGTAAATCTAGTAGTCATCTGACACTGCACATAGTTGTTAAAATATTGTTGACTATATTTTCTGTGCTGTACTTTACATCCCTGTGACTGTTTTTATTACTTCCAATTTGTACTTCTTAATGCCTTCTCCCTTTTCACCCACCCTCTACCCATCTCCCATCTAACAGCCATTACTCTGTTCTCTGTATCTGAGTTTGTCTGTTTTGTTTATTTTGTTTTTTAGATTCCACATATAAGTGATATTATGTGGTATCTGTCTTTTTCTCTTTGACATATTTCACTTAGCATAATACTTTCTAAGTCCATCCATTTTGTCACAAATGGCAAGATTTCATTTTTTTTTGTCTGAGTAATATTCCATTGTATTATAGATACCAATTTTTTATCCATTTGTCCATTGATGGACACTTAGATTGCTTCCATATCTTGGCTGTTATAAATAATGCTGACGTGAACATAGGGATGCATATATATTTTTGAATTAGTGTTTTGGATTTATTTGGATAAATCCCAGAAGTAGACTTGCTGGGTCATATAATAATTTTATTTTTAATTTTTTGAGAAACTTCCATACTGTTTTCCATAGTGGCTACAGAAATTTACGAACTCACCAACAATGCACAAGGGTTCTCTTTTTTCCACATCCTCACCAACACTTGTTGTTTGTTAATTTATTGATGTTGGCCATTCAATAAATGGTGCGAGATGATATCTCATTGTGATTTTAGTTTGCATTTCCCTGATGATTAGTGATGTTGAGCATCTTTTTATTATATCTATTGTGTGACTGTATGTCATCTTTAGAGAATGCCTATTCAGGTCTTTTGCCCATTTTTTTAAAAAATAAAATTATTTCTATTTTTTGTGTTAAGTTGTATAAATTTTTAAATATATTTTTGATATTAACCCCTTATTGGGTGTATCATTGGCAAATATATTTTCCCATTCAGTAAGTTGTTTTTGTTTTGTTTTGTTGATCATTTTCTTTGCTATGCATAATATTTTTAATTTGATATAAACCCATTCGTTTATTTATTTTTTTGTTTCTCTTATCTGAGAAGAAATATCAAAAGATATATATTATTAAGAATGTTAAAGAGTTTACTGCCTATGTTTTCTTCTAGTTTTATTGTTTCAGGACTTACATTTAAGTCTTTAATCCATTTTGAGTTTATTCTTGTATATGGTTTAATAAAGTAGTCTAATTTCATTTTTTTTGCATGTATCTGTCCAGTTTTTCCAATACCATTTATTGAACAGGCTCTCTTTACCTCATTGTATATACTTGCCTTCTTTGTTATAGATTAATTGACCACATAGGCTTGAGTTTATTTCTGAATTTTCTACTTTGTTCCATTTCTCTGTGTATCTGCTTTTATGGCAGTTCATAGCCAATCAAGTTTTGATGAAGTTGCCAAGGTAAGAAATGTATAGTTTTCAATAAATCATGCTGGAATAACTGGACATCTAGATTAAGAAAGATACTTTAATCTTTTCTTCAGAGAATACACAAAATTTAAATTAAAACAGACCATAGACTTAAATCTAAGAGCTGACAACATAAACCTTCTAGAAGAAAATGTAGGAGAAAATCTATATGACCTAGATTAGGTAAAGTTTTTCATGTAGAATACAGAAAGCATTAACCATAAAAAAATTAATAGAAATTAATAAAGATTAAAACATCAACTTGTAAAAAACACAATTAAGAAAATGAAAATGTAAGCTATAAATTAAGAGAAAATATCTTTAAGGCATATATTTGAAAAAGGACTTGTATCCAGAAAATTCTCTTATAACTCAATAATAAGACAACAATTTAATAATAAAATGAAAGACATGTTTGAATAGACATTGCACAAAATATACAGATGATCAAAAATCACATAAAAAATTTTCAACATCATTGGTAATTAGAGAAATGTAACTTAAAACCATAATGAGATACCAATACACTCACACTAGAATAGTTAAGATTAAAAAGATTGACAATAACAGAAGTTGGTGAGGATGCGGAGCAACTAGAAATCCCCTACATAACTGGAGAGAATGAAAGATGATAAAGCCATTTTGAAAAATAAAGTTTCTTAAAATGTTAAAATGCCACATTTACCATATGATCCAGCAATTTTACTCTTAGGTATTTACCTAAGAGAAATGAAAACATGTGTCCACTGAAAGACTTATACATGAATACTCATAGTATCATTATTTCATAATAGTCTCAAAGTGGAAAAAAATGCCCATCAATGGATGTATAGATAAAAAGAAAACATGATATACAATGGAATATGAACAACTAAAAAGAATGGAGTGTTGATACAATAACATGATGCAAAAGCATCATTCTAAGTGAAATAAGCAAAAATAAAATACCATTTATGTTCTGTATGGTTCCATTTACTTGAAATTCTAGAAAAGGCAAAACTAGTGACAAACACATCAGCGATTTCCTGGGACAGAGGATTGGGCTGGAAATTGACTGCTAAAGGGCACAAGAAAAAATTGGGAGTGATGAAAGTATTCTAAAATGTGATTGTGGTGGTAATTGCATGATGATACATTTACTAAAATATATTCACAGTTAAAATTGGTGAATTTTACTATATATAAATTATATCTCAATCTAGCTGTAAAAGCTGTTAATTTAGAATAAATGCTTGGAGCTTATAAAAAGCAGCACATTCTATAGGCAATATTTTGTAGTTACAGAGGACCAGGAGAAGTTAATAAACAATAAGAAAAATTTTCAGATTCATCCAGGAAAAACTTCTATTCATAATGGGACGCCAGAAATCCTAGGTGCTCTAGCACCTGATTTGTGACACCTTTGGGAAACAAGGCCGAAATGTCAGACTCCAGAAATAGGTTTCTTATCACCCACACAGAAATCTCTGTCAGAGGCTACAGGCTGTGGTTTCACTGCTTTATCTGGCTAGATAAACCCTTAAGGGTTTCTCCTCATCTGCTCCCTGGAGACCTGGAGGTGAGATGGGGGAAGAGTGGAGCAACCCAGCCTTCCTGGTCTGGGTTTGACTCCTGGCATGTTGTAATATGTTTTCTTAACTGTGGAATATCTGCAGCCTTCCAGCCACTCATAATGTTTCTTCTTGGAATGCCACGTTTTCCAGTTTCCTAGTCACTGCGTGTTATACCTGGGACTCTGATGTTTACTGTGGTGCTGATTTCGTGAAAGCATCAGCATTCCAAGCAGTAGAGAGTCAAGATTTTGCTGAATATAACTTAACACAAAGCTTCTCTGAGAAAATCCTCGGAATCTGAGCTCATCTCTTTCTTAACCCAATTTCATGCTCTTGTCTCCCAACTTTCTTCTCTTTCAGCATTCAATTAGCTGCAATCTCTACCAGGAAGTGTTGGTGAAGAACACGATTTCTCCCTAAAACTCTCCCTGCCTGAACAAGCATTTTCCACACTCATCCATCACTTTTTTCCACATATACAGATCCATAATATCACAAATTATTGGAATCCAAAAATACAGAAAATCTAGACCACTATTTGCCAAAATGTCTTCCTCAGAACCCATGGGTATTAATAGGTGATCAGTGGAAAATAGATTCCATGATCTTATATGTCTAAAAAATGACAGTTAAACAAGTTTCTATATACTGTATACAGGAAGACTCGATACGCTCACTTTGATAAACAGCATCATAACATGGGACAGGGATTGGGGAGGTGTGGGAATGGAGACATGGTATGCAGTGTTTGATCAGAGAAACATGTTCTTCTCTGAGGTTGTAAAGCAATACTGTTAAATAGAAATATGCTGTGAACCATATCTGAAGTTTACATATATAATTTTAAATATTTGGGTAGCCACGTTTTTAAAAGTAGAAACAGATGGGCCTATTTTTTATATAAAGTTTTTATTTACTCAGTTATCATTTTTTAAGAGCCACTTTAGATTCACAGCAAAATTGAACAGAAAGTACTGAGAAGTCTGATATACTCCCTGGCCCCACGACACCCACAGCTTCCCATACTACCCAATTTTAATAATATATTTTATTTAACACAATATATAAACCTATTATTATTTCAGCATTAATCAATATAAAATTATTAATGAGATACTTTATTTTTTTTCTGTATACTGTTTTAATTTTTACATTGTAAAATGTGACCCTACCTACATTTCAAGTGCTCAGCAGCCACATGTGGTTAGTGGTTACTTTATTGGTGCAGAAGCAGGTCAAATGTTCTAAGGAACATAATTTAGGAAATGCCGATCTAGCTACACCCACTCATTATAAAGATAAAGTTGTAGAAGAGAATTTCCTGACTTACAGACCCAAATAGACTTCATAATATAGACCCAATCAGTGTCAAGGTGAGATTAGCACAAAGATTTCCTGATTCAAACATGGTAGTTCCTTCCACCACACCAACACTCAAACACAATGTTTTTCTTTGCACGAGGGAGAGTTGCAGCTTCCTTCTTTTGCCCTACAGAAGAACCTTCTTCTATTCCTTCTGAATTAAATTAGAATGGGGCTAAGTCTAGGGACAGAGAGGTCTGAGTTTGCAGTGACTCTCCATAGCCTTTCATACTAATGTGTGCTTTTCTGAATCTCCATGCTGTCTTTCCTTCTTAGGATTTATACAGTGTGCATTTTTATTCACATTAGGGGCTTTTTCAGCCCGCAGTGCACTAAGACCCCCAACCAAGGGATCATTATGGTGGCCCCTGGGCACTGTGCCCTGGAGTGAGAAGGAAAAGAGGAATCTGTCATTCATCAACAAAAGCTTATTGAACACTTATCATATGTCAGGTCCTGTTCTTGGTGCTGGGGACATATTAATGAACAAACCAAGTCCTTTGCCTCATGAGTTAAATTCTAGTGGTGGGAAACAGATAAAATATAAATATGTAAATATATGGCATGTCAGATGGGAATAAGTGTTATTGAGAGAAGATTAAACAAAATAAGGAAAAAGGGGGCTAAGGAATGGAGGTAAGTCAGGGAGTGAGGGGTTCTTTAATTCTCTAATCGTGATACTTATTGATGAAAAGGGGAACTGATGTAAGAAAAACATTTTTCAAAGCCTTCATTATGAATGTGTATTTAAATGTGTATTTATGAATATGTGGGTCCTTTTAAGTAAATAATAATATTTTTTAGCAACTAAAGCACATGCTATTCACTAGGCAGTGTTGAGTAATTTAAGTAATTTGCTCTGGGTCACTAGCTAGTGAGAGGTAGAGGCTCCTAGAAACCCGGCCGGCTGAGCTGACTTCAGACCACATCTCCACTACACAACACTGCCTCCTAGAGGGGTGACATTGGTCTAGCTTATTCTTGACAAAATTCGAACTAAAAGCCTTGCATAAAAGATGTTTAGTACTCATTACTTGTGGACCTCACAGATAGGAATGATTCTACATTAAATATTGTTGCTCAAGGTGGTTTTGAGCAGTAAATGAGCACATTGTCTATTGTCTCGCCATCATAGTTTATACAGTCTAAAAGGTTTGAAGTCTAAACCGCCTAACTGCTAGTTACAGTCTATTATCTTTGTGTTTGCTGAACCTCTGCAGGACATATCAGGAAAGTTAAACATGTCTGTTATAAATACTGGGTATCTAATTGTCTTACCTTATAGCTCAGCCAGAAGGCAGACACTAAATAAAGAAAACCTCCCAGCTCACAATGACATACTGTCTTTGTACATCTTTCAAGCAGAGGAAAGATAATGGCCATGTATGATTTTAGGCAAGACTGCTGATTTGCAGTCTCTTCAGGAAATTGTAGTGTTTCCGAGGACAATATTCCTAGTCAAAATAGATTAAGCCTGAAGTCAAAGTAATGACCACAGTCAAAGTTAATAATACTGTGTGTTTGGTTGGAAACAACTGCAGGAAAAATAAGTTATCATAGCAGACAGTCCACCCTGTAATCTCTCTTTATTCTCTGGTCCTTGTCACCAGTGGCATGGAAGAAAGCAGTTTTCTCTTTGAGTATTTTGTATTTGTAGGACATAAAAATGCTTCAGTATGATGGAATGGAGTCTAGAGCAGAGGAAGCCATATTTTAGAGTATGCATCCCCAACCCCTAGGCCACAGACCAGTATCGGTCCAGGTCCGTGGCCTGTTATGAATCCGGCCGCACAGCAAGAAGTGAGCAGTGGGCCAGCGAGTGAAGCTTCATCTGTATTTGCAGCCGCTCCCCAGCATTACCATCTCCGCCTCACCTCCACTTCAGATCATCAGGCATTAAATTCTCATAGGAGCATTGGCCCCTGGTGTCGAAAAGTTGGGGACCACTATTTTAGAGGAAGATTCTCTCTTTGCTTTTCCAGTTTCAAGTTTTTAAGGCATGGAAGGCAGTTCTAGAACATTCTCTTGTATATGGAAGGGGCATGGTGTGCTGCTCTCTGTTAGCCACGGCCACACCAGCTTGACAGGAGAGTAAGGCTTCTAATAAAGACAGGGGACTGTCAAGATTAGTAGACCACCAGCAATTCCACTCCTGGGTATATACTCACAAGAATTGTAAGAAGGAATGTGAAGAGCTATTTGTACAGGGGTATAGCAGCACGGTTCACAAGAGCCAAAACATGGAAGCAAGCCAAGTGTCCACTAACAGATGAATGAATAAACAAAATGTGGTATATACATACAACAGAATATTATTCAGCCTTAAAAAAAAAAAAAAGAAATTTTGACCCATGTGACAACATGGATGAACCTTGAGGACATTGTGTTAAGTGAACTAAGCCAGTCACAAAAAGACAATACTAGATGATAACACTTATGTGAAGTACTTAGACAAGTTAAATTCATAGAGACAGAAAATAGATTGGTGGTTTACAGGGGGCGAGGGTAGTTGGAAATGAGGAGTTTTTGTTTAATGGGTGTGGGGTTTCAGTTAGAGAGGATGAAAAAAATTCTGGAGATCGATGGTGGTGATGGGAGCACAAAAATGTGAATACACTTAATGTCACTGAAATGTACATGTAATAATGGTTAAAATGCTACATTTTATGCTAGTAAAGAGTGGTGAAATAGCGCTATCTAAGGTGATGATGGTGAAGATGATGAGAAGAAACACAACTCTAAGATTTTCCAACCATGTTATGGCATGAAAATGATTTAAAAGCAAAGAGAAGTCTTGCCAGATGCTAATAGCAATACTTTATTGAGTGCTTACTAATTGCCAAGGATTACACTAGAGCTTTAATACATTAACTAATTTATTCTTCACAATGACCCGGTAAGGGAGGATACTACTGTGATACTCTTGAGATTTAGCAAAATTAACCACCTGACTAGTCCATGGAGCCAGTGAGTGCCAATAGAATAAGGATTTGAAGTCAGGATGTCCGACAAGTCCAGTGGTTCTCTGACATTAGTGTGCACCAGAATCACCTGGAGGGCTTGTTAAACCGCAGACAGCTGTGCCTTGCCTTCTAAGTTTCACTAAGTCTGGGGTGGGGCCAAAAGATTTGCATTTATAACAAGTTTCCAGATGATACTCAGGTTGCTGGTTGCATGCCACTCTTTGAGAATCAGTGGACTAGCTTATATTTGCTGTCACTGTCCAAAGGGAAACTGAGGAAATAACACAAGGTAACTGGATATATTAAAAGGAGCTAGAACAGGTGAGGGAAATGATGAGCAGAGCTCACTACCCTTCCTCAGCTGTGCCGAATTCTGCTTGACACAGGGGCAACTGCTAATCTCCATCAGCAAAGTGTGAGATTTGAAGTGTTTTCCTCAGAAAGAATGGACAAAGGCTGATAGTCACACATTCTCATCACTCTCCTGTAGTCTATACAAATATTCTACATCCTTCAAGCTCAAAATGAAATCTAATCTAAGATAGCTTGGTTCCCATACCTCAGATTGTATTTAAACTCAATATTACACAAGTTAGAGATTATTAATCTCTAATTGATTTATATGCTTTTGTCAATCTTCAGTTAAAAAGCTTTCTGAGGTCAAGGGTAGTGGCTTATATTTATCTGGGACTTCCAACATGGCTAGAATAGTCTTAGGCAGACTAGATGTATAATTAATGATTATTGAAAAAATGTCCAGTGAGTTAAAGATTAGCATTATTACATCAATATTAATACAAATAAAAGTAAGCATATAATAAAAATGTTGCAGAGTACTAAATGTTGGTTGGTTGCTGGCAGTCCATTTGCTAGTTCAAGTGGTGACTTTGGAGGAAATAGATAAAGGTACCTCTGGCTCAAACACCTAACTGGCATGCACAGAAATCTAAGGAGCCCGCAAAGGGATTGTGCATCTTGGAACCATGCAATGCATATTTTGTACAATTCTAAGAGGTGGTCCTGTGGACTGGATGGATCATACAGGTTCACTACTTCCTTCCAAGGCAGGTGATGGTCTTGATAAATGTCAATACTAATAGCTCTCCCATAATATCTGGTGCGTATTTCTATAACTGCACTTGTACAATATTCTGTAATTTCCTAATCCCTAATATTTGTTCCTTATTAGATTTATTATGGATGCTCTAAGGATAAGGACCACGTCTTAGCTTTGCGCCTCTAGTGTCTAGGCAAGTATACTGCATGTAGTAGGCCTTTAAAGTAAATGTTTGTCGAATGAAGTAATAAGTAAATGAAACATTTTTGGGTTGTTTAAAGCTCCAAATATAAAGTTATACAATAAAATGCTTTGAAATTGCTTGGAGAAATGTCAAGATTATAAGCAAGTTCAAGGGAAAAAAACATTCATGGCACCATCAGGTTTTGGTAGTTAACCTTTGCAGAGTCCTACGATGAATTTTCTTAGTGTTCCTACCAAAGATGCAGAATGGCAGATGAATAGTTTCATCCTCCTCTTATGCATGAGAAAATTGCTCTTGTCTCAGTTACATAAATTCCACAATTTTTTTTTTTGGTATTATTTTTTCTTGATGATTTTGTCAGATCAGGACACCTGTTTCCTTAAACAAGTGTAATGCTCATGGTGAAGGCCTTAATGAGGATATTCCAGGTGAGGAATTACTATGGAAATGCAACAAAGTTCCTAAATGCTATTCTCTAGAACATACTTTTTCATTTGACCTTATAAAGATATCTACTTTTCATTTGGCCTTTGTGTTAGCCATCAGTGCTGTTCACTGGATCTTGTCAGTGTCCCACCCTCCTTTACCAACATCTGGCAAGATCCTACTTCCCTGTAGCCCTTGAAGTTAGGTGGGCTGTGTGACTTGCTCTGGCCAGAGACATGTGAGTTGGGGGTATGTGTCACTTCCTGTAGACACTTGAATGACCAGTGTGTGGTTCTCTACTTTATCCTCCCCATTGTGCTGTTAATGGGTCAAACTGAAACCTCAGCCCGAAGTCTCTGAGTAATTTCTATGAGTAATATATTCACATTTATTATTAATGAGAAGTCAAAACGATCAAAGGAAATGTTTCTTTGAAGTGCCTTAGCGAAACAACTGGCTAGATGTTTTCTTTGAAGACTTTGCAGCTGAATGCATTATAATCCACATAAGCAAGAGTGGCTTCAAAGGCCTATGCAAGGTCCATGTTTCTTCCCAGGGTAAACACAAGTCCACTGGGTCTTTGATTAATGCCCTTCATAGCCATCACTCTGTGCCATTGTTAGGGATCTAGACTCAGAGTCAGAATCACACGCTTTACTCAAAACAAAGGCCTTTATTTTTCAATCCAAAGAGTTATCTGAAAATTGTCTGTGCTCTCAGTCCTTCATTGCTAGGTCACCTACATATTTTCCCTTTCTCTTGTTTTTGCTTATTCCACATTTTAGCTCCCTGCACAGAGATCTACTGCTGTCTTTTATTTGCCCATATCCAGAGTTGGGATGTGATGAATACCCCTAATGTACAGATGATTGGCTAACCACTGAACTTTGTGGCTACTGATCTTGCCTTGTCCCCTTGGGCTTAGAACCAGAGCTGACCTTGGGGAAAGTAATAAGTAGGTCAACTTTGTTCTCAGGCCCACACATTCCTCTGCACCCTTGAGTGATAGCACTGCATTAGACTACTGGGTATTGAATACATTTAGTAGATGTGTGACCTTGAGCAGATGATTTAAAATCTCTAAACCTCAACTTCCTGATTTCTTAATGCTAGTACTAGTTCCTAGCTCAAAAGATGGTTGCAAAGTTTACATAATATAACACATAAAAATGTCTTGCACATTGAAGTCTCTTGACGTATTTTTTTCTCTCCTCTTTAATTCCCCACCCCCTGTCCTTCCACCCTGATCCATGAATGTTGCCATTTCCCCTTAAGAACTGGATCTCTGAAGGCAGGATGTGCCTTCCCACATGCTCGCAGCATGCACCCAGGGCCTGGCACACCAGGGGCCTGGCACACCCGGGGCCCAGTGTGTAGCTCCACCTGGGGAATGAACCCAGGACCTTCTGCTTGCAAAGCAGATTTGCTAACCACTACACTATGGAGCCACCCCTCTCTTGATATATTTTAGCTTTTACTAGTATTAGTGTTAGTGTTGGTGAGGTGTAAATGACTGACAAGGCATGAATGTACACTTCCTCGGCTGTGAGAAGCCTGGTGTGTAGGAAGCTGGTGTGAGTCCAGGGAGAGGACCTGTGACAACAGAGCACATGCATCTCAACAGAGCTCTGTATTCTCCATTCACAGAAGTATATAGAACAACTCTTTTAAAATAGTAGACACTTTGTTTCTTTGTGAAACCAAAGTTTTTAAAAAGATATCAGCTGGTACCAGTGATACAAATAAAGGAAAAGCAATGAGCTCCGAGAAAGTGATGCTTTTTAGCCAGAAAATCATCAGAAATATGGGATAAATGGAAAGTAGAAAGTTAAGCTGGATAGTGCCGAAGAGTGATAAAGTGAATGAATTACCACACGTGTTCTGTGGAAAATGTAAACTGTTTTAGTAAGTACTCCAGCTAGCAGTCCAGCTTATTGTGTAAGATATAAAACTGTAGTGAAAGTTGGAAACAAAAATTGGTGTGAGATGAGTGCAGGAAGGCCGAGTTTTAATGAAATGTAAATATAGAGGAAAGCACAGGACCTGTTCCCCATTCACGGTCTGAGGGACTGGTGTAAGGTATCAGGTATATTTCTGTCTGAAATCAAAGATCAGCTTTACTTTGTCAGCTTGTATGAGTCTCTGCATTCATTGCCGTTCCCTTTCCAAAATTATCCCTGTGCCTGACACATGGTAGGTGTTGAAGAAGTGTTCAGTGAATGAGTAGTTAAGGGAACTCACACCGGGAACCAGATTCCAAGGACTGAGTGGGATCAGCAGATAGGAAGCTTGTGCTAGAATAGTCAATTATGACCAGAATTTCTGCCTAGGTGCAGGGAGGGCAGAGGCATCTGGGGTGAGGCCTACCCTTTCTGAGGCATTCCAGTTGTGGTGTTTGGAGGTTGTCAGGAATCTTGAATCCAACATTGCAAAAGCCTACTGGTCCCATTGATGAAGACATGGCAGAAGGCGGACTAGAGACTCTTGGTGGAGCCACTAGGACAATATAGGCTTTGTGGGAAGCATGGAGGCAAGCTTCAGAAGGGCACCCCCACTTTGGAGATTGATTTCTCTGTGTTTAGAGCACATTGTAAAACCTCTTTTTTGAGGTACCTAAGGCTCTAACCTGGAAATGATAGTGAAAATTTATTGAGCACTGCCATTGTGCTAACTGTTTTTTCTACTTTATCTAATTTAATTCTCACACAACCCCTAAAGGTTGGTGTCAGTATCCCCATTTTAAAAACAAGAACTGAGTCTTAGCAGGCAATTACTAAACCATAAATCAGGGATTCTAATTCATGGCTGTCTGCAAAATCTCATGCGAACAACCACTAAGAAAAATTCCTAAATGTGTTTTATTTTTATATTAGGGAATGGGAATATGTATGTAAATATAAAATATCTTCCCTCATCTTATAGTTCTCCTACAAATGTTGCTTCTGTCATTCCTTAGCCATACCCTTAAATTTCTAAGACTGGGGAGGTGTAGACTGAGGTAGACAAGCTGTAAGGTGGCCCCCATGATCTCTGCCTTCTGGTGTTAACACCCTCATATAATTTGTTCCTCTTGAGTGCAGACAGGACCTGTTGCTTGATTTCAACCAATGGACTATGGCAAAGATGACACAGTGTCACTTCCGCGATTATGTTAGGTTATGAAAGACTCTCCTGCCAGTAAACTCACATTAGAATCTCTCTCTCTCTTCATTGCTGATTTTAAAGAAGAAAAAAAATATACTCAACAGCCTGAGGGGGTTTGGAGGCAACTCCTTCTCCAGCCAAGCCTCTAATGAGACCCCAGGTCTGGTCAGCGCTTTGACTGCAGCCTTGTGAGACCCAGCTAAGCTGTGCCCAGACTCTTGACCCACAGGAACTGTGAAATAATTAATGTGTGTTATTTTCTCATTAAGTTTGTGTAATTTTATTTGCAAAATAGAAAACTAATAAAGTCATGCATTGCTTGATGGAGATACGGTCTGAGAAATGTGCTATTAAGTAATTTGTTGCCATCTAGGTTTCTGTAAGTACACTCTAAAATGTTCACACAACAACGAAATTGCTAAGGGCACATTTCTCAGAAAGTATCCCTGTCATTAAGTTGCCTGTGCATCCTAGCTCTCAAGCCCTTGGTGGAGCTAGGCGGTGGAGGGAGAGTTCAAATCTCTCCCATTCTGCCCTCTTGAGAGATATAAAGGAAAATGGCTTACCTGACATGGCCACAGGATGAAGGAGCTACAAGATAAACACTTTCTTTTATAGATATTAATCACTTCTGATCATGTATTTCTCTTTCTTTCCTCCATGTTACCAAAGACCTTTTTCTATTACTTTAGTTGGCATAAAACAAGGTCCAGAGGAGTCATTAATTAATTATCTCACCTACAGGAATGAGCGGAAAGAAAAAAATTCTATTAAGCCTCACCTCTTATCGGAAAAGAAGGTTTTATATTACCGAGAGTAGGAAAACTGCAGGTTAAAGGCTAAATTCTTTGAGCTATAATGTAATTCTAAAACTTTTCTTTTTTTTAAAGATCAAACAAAATCATGTTTAAATGAATTGCATGTGCAAATACAATCACTGTCCCTCTTGCTGTGACATGTTTGTGCTGGCTGAAGCCCGACATATTATAAGACTGAAGAGCACAGGGGTTTGGGTGGAGAGCTGATCCTGAGCAGAGAGGGCAGGTGACCTATTGACTGCATACAATTTCCCTCCCTGCTAGCAAAACAATTGTGCCACCATCATTCGTCATTCGGCTCAGATGAGGGGCAGTGAGAGCATAAGTGTTTTGCCTGATTTGTTGCAAGGAGGAAAGGGAGGGTTGCTTTGTACTGAATAAGGAGGCAAAGGTGGGATTCCTATATTTTTGTTGGATCCCTTTACATGAACAATCTCACCTGTCAAAACATAATGAAGAGTGGAAGTGGAACAAAGGAGAAAGAGGCAGAAACCGTGAGAAGATGAACTGAAGCAAACAGGGCCTAAAAACTGTCTGTGAAATGTCTGATTGCAGTTCATTTTATAGCTGCTGAACTTACTGTTTTGGGCCAAATTTTGTTTATACATGTGTATATTTATATGCTTAGCTTCTATGACTAATTAGACTAATTTGAAAATTGGCAAAAAACATGCAGAGACTTTTCACCAGTGAGGATATATGGATGGCAAATCTATATATAATGATTAGAACCATTATATCTAAGTCAATAAATATTCTAAGACGTTGTGTGTGTGAGGATATAGTCATAAATAATTTCTAGATGAGGATCACACTTATTAATTTGCACAAATCCTTTTACTACCTAACTATATCTAGTAATTTCCAGCTTTTTAAGACACAATATTATAATGAAAGTGCTTTCACAGTTATTTCATTTAGTGGTTCAAACATTTACTCATCCTCTTCTTCTCCAAGGATCCTCAGAACTTCCTCTCTTGACTTCCAGGCCCAGTCCACCAACTGTGTGCCCCTCAGAATTCTCTGATGTCCAAGCCCGTCTGTCACTTTGGCTCTGTTCTCCACTCCCAGCACTCTGGGACTCTGAAGTTGCCTTCCTGTTCCTCCCCTGGTGATCAGCCAATGCAACATTTTCTCCAAATATTATCTTTACCTGTTTGCCTTAATAGATAACAAGAATTCTCCAGAGGACATTTCTTTCCCTACAGCCTCTTGAAGAGTAAGATAGTATTTCTGTTTGTTTGTTTTGTCTTGCTTTATACTTTCTCACATTCCTTGTACCTTAAGCCTGAGAAGTAGAAAAAGGATAATTCTGGCTCTCTATTGCTGACTGCAAAGCATTTCTGTCTCTCCCTCTTGAAACTGCTCCCTCTTGTTCCTTCCCCCTACCTTGAACCTGTCATTTTCTTGACTTGTTCTTAATTCTGCTCATTTAAGTGGCTTGAGCCACTGACCTATGTGCTTCCTCACCTCTCCACTCTACTCCTGTTGTGATTCTGAGACCACAGCTCTCACAGGTGACCCTCTCTATACCCTGACCTCCCAGTTTCGTAACCCTGCACTTCAGCTCAGCCACCTGCCTTCTTGGTGGCCCCCATACCTTTGTTCTTATTACCAGTAACTGCTTCCTTTCTGAAATCTCCAACCACCACCTTCTTCTTCATAATCAGCTAACTTGTTTTGTAGCTACACTTATTTTACCTTAAGAGTAGCTACCATTTAAAAAGAATTGTCCATAAGCTTCCTTTCATCTTCATTTTTCTTTCTCATTCAGCTTAGAGTCCATTGGTATTACTTTCTTAAAAATATTCTTGATTCACTGGATACTGATAGCCAAAAACAAACCTTCACCTAAACCTCACATATCTACAAAAATCAACTCAACATGAATTATAAATTTAAATGCAAAACATAAAACTATAAAGCTTTTAGAAGATGACATAGAAAAAATTCTTTGGAATGTAGTACTTGGTGGAGAATTCTTAAATAAGACACCAGAAGCACAATTCATAAAAAAAATTTGAGAAATGAAACTTCATTAAAGTTACAAAAATTTGCTGTGCAAAAGACCTCATTGAGAAAAGACAAGCTAAAGACTGTAAGAAATATTTATAAATCACTTATCTGACTAGTGTCTAGGATATATAAAGAACTGTCAAATTCAATATTTAAAAAACCAATTTGAAAACTGACAAAAACATTCAGAGACTTCACCAGTGAGGTTATGTGGATGGCAAATAAACACTTGAAAATATGTTCAATACCATTAGCCATTAAGGGAAATTCAAATTAAGACTATCTCTATACACATATAAGAGTGGCTAAAATAAAAAAATAGTGACAACATCCTGACATAAATAAATGGTTGAGTACATAAATAAATGGAAGAGCATAGACCAATCTCCTATTCAAAATTCCAAATAATAATTCCAAATCATTTATATAGACATTCTACCCTTTTTAGAATGTGCTACATAACTTATCACTGTGTGTGGCCTACACAGAGTGACTTCCTTTCAAAGAGCACAGTCTGAAAAGGGTTGAAAAGAGTAACTTTATGCTGGTGAAATCTAACAAACAACATCTCAACTAGGCAATCAAGGTTATCAACAGTGATAAAGTTATATTGATAGTATGTACCCTTGATGTAATATGATGAGAATAGCTTGTTACCTGTGTGGTCTTTCTTCCTCAAACTCATAACCCCAGTGAAAGCATGAGAAAAACATCAGAAAACATCAAGAAATTAGGTAAATGTTGAATAGATTTGAACCGAGTGTTTCTGTTCCTAAAGTCAGTGCTTTTTATATTGTACTGTACTTACAGACAAACAGAAGGGTGCTTTTGATAAATGTGAACTCAACCTCTGACCACACTGACCCTCAAGCTGTTCTGGACCATGGGACATTCAGAGATTCAGACTAAATGACCCACAGCAGTGGTTCCCAATACTGGTCAAGAACAAAGTTTATACTTGCCCTTAGAACTCCTCTTGTAGAAATTTCCAGCTTCCCTTCATAAAGCAGAGAGAGCCATAACGGTTCTATCCTGAAAGTGAGGAGCAATGACTGAGGAGTGCCCTCAGCTTATTTCCTGTGGGCTCCAGCCACTTACCTAGTCTTTCTACCTGCACATTGTGGGCAAACTGGAAGAAAGGGCTCAGGAACATGGGAGCTGTTGTTCTTTAACATCTTGATTTGTCTAGACAATTGCGAATGAATTGAAAGAGCATTATGCAGATGTTTTCATTTTTGTTCATATCAGTGTGAAATGGAATTTTTTGATAGTGACAGTAATAAAAATAAAACACCAGAACAAATTTCATATTAGAATCCTTCATGAATGCTATCAAATCCACATAGTATTACCAAATTAACAGAAAACTTGTACCAAGGAAACATAGCATACATTGTATTATAAAATAAATTTTAATGTTATAAATATTTTTGCATTTATTTAAAACTACATATCTTTTAAATTTATCCATGGTTAAAGAAAATGTTTTTTGGGAAAAATTCATAATTTTGTTAAGAAATTATGAACTTCATACATTTTTGATGTTAAAATGTACTTTTTTTCTGAAATGATAGAGTAGTAACTTTTGGGGAAGTTTTACTGTCCTGAAAATTTAAGTCTGGGAATCACTAACCTAAGTATAATAATGTTCTAAAAGTAGAGGATTAAATAGACAAAAATTAAAAGAATTCTATGTAAATTAAGAACTAAGAAAATTTGTCTGGTTTCATTAGTTTGTATTTCACATAATTCACTGTGTAAAATTTCACTTTTTTTGAGCACAGTACTAGGTATTGTTTAAACATCAAATCCGAAAAGACCTAAACGGTGGAAACTGGAATATAGTGTAGTTACATGGTATCATATATCACGATTCTTTAGAATATGTACTTTCACTGATTAATATATTATAAAGGTTTTGTGGTAATTGTTTTCATTTGTTGTTTGCTTTGATATTTTTGCTCTTGCTGTCCCACAAATCCTGTGCAATAATGCAGATTACAAAATGCATTTATAATGGTTAGACTGGTTTCTTAGGTTATATCATATAAACTAAGTTGATAAAAAATATAGACATGTACTTCTGCGTTTAGCCAACTCCTCCCATTTACATTGTATAGTGTAACCAATAGAGAGTCATTCTATGAAAATTGAAAATAATTTCCTCAAAAATCCTACTTGGAACATTATGAAGCTGGGTGTACTTGGGCTCAGCCCAGCTGCTCAAAGAGTTGCTAAGGAAGTAAAAACTAGGCATGGTTGGATTTTTCCTCTGTTTCAGTCCATGTTCCAATTCAAATTAATCTAATTTTACTTTATTAGAAAGCAGATCTCTTTATTCTACTTCATCTCATCTCCATTTCAATGAGTTGTAGAAGAAAAACACAATTTTCATGACACTTATAGTTTGAGAGGAGACCATTTGCAGAGGGTGAGTGCTTCATCCACAGCAGGTAGTTTTACAATCAACCTGTGTTAATAGCAATATTAGAAGAGGTAGCTTGTGAGCAATTACTTGCTCAAGCTAGAGACTAAATTGTGCAGAATTCTGCCCAAAAGGTTTTGAAAATTCATTCCCTTTTTGTTTACTTGGATGTTCCAAAATTTACTTGGGCTGTAGTTTTTACTACTGATATTTAGAAACAGTTTAAAAATGCTACTTAGATACAATATGTTGCAGTTATCACAATTTAACTACAATTTTATTTTTATTACAAATATGTAGATGAAAAGAAGTGAGGTTTTAATTTTGTGAAGTTCCTTATATTCATGTAAACAGAGAACAAATTCTTTGTTGGTACCAACTACTTTCAAATATGGAAATATCTGCTGGATGTTTCTTTGTAGAAGAGAGTAATTAAGAAATACAGAAATATTGGTGAGAGAGGTCAGAGAACAGTAGAAAATAAGCCAAAGATCTCAAAGATGATAAATACAAGAAAATATAGCATCAATAATATTTGGAGAAGGGAGATCAAGTTTGGAGATGGAAAATAAATTTGTAAAAAAATCATTGCAAGACACCAAAATTCCCAAACATTTTAACCTAAGTTCTTGCTAAAGAATAGAAGAGGTTGACATTTTTAGCAGGAAAAAACCCTTAGCAGATTCACAAATTATACTTTTATTTATTCTTCCATTGTGGAGAATACACATATATTAGCATAAGTGAGGTCTCCTTCCTTCCACAGTTTCAATGTGGAAAAAATAATATTGACCAAGTCTCTAATCCTGCCTAACCTGAAATTGATACAGACTTACAATCATGGAATTTTTTCCAGCTGGAAAGTACATTTGGATGAGATTTAAAGGCATTACATAACTTGTGACCTTCACACCAGTTATCTATAAAAAGTAATGATATATGTCATAAAGATAGAAAGTTTAAATTATTATTCTGAATTATAATACAAGTGGAGCTCTAGTAAATGAACTGAGTAATTTTCTATTCTACTACAAGGGTAAAGCCCTTGCATAGAAGTCTGAACTTTGAAGTGGGCAACACAGAGGAGATGACAGTCCAACTGCAGTATTGTGCACAGATCAGGAGGCTGAGAAAATATACTTGACAACACTAAAATCTCAGAGCCACTTGATGGTAAAGCCGACTTTAGCAGAAGAAATACCATAAGCTTATTACAAATAGAAAATTAGGGCTCCTATCCAAGGGAGAAGCCTTCTGCCAGACCAGTATAGCCTCAGAGGTTGTACTGAAGAACTTGAATAATACTGAGAGGTGAGGAATTCACTCTAGACTGAGAGATACTTTTCTGTTTGTCTGCTGATCATCCTCCTGGTGAGAAAGAATGGTTAACTTGTATCAGAAACTCACAGAGTATGATTTATAATTTGTGCTTTAAAAGGAACGTAAATTCACTGTTTTCCCCAGAGATAGCTATACTAGACTGCTCAGGAACTTGGGCCCTGGGTGTCAGCAGTCTGGGTTCGGTTGTAGGGTAAGTGAGAGAGGAATCACCATGCAAGTCTTTGAAAATCATGTTAGTGATTTTTTGTTTTAAATACTAACAGCATTAGGAACTCATTTCAAACCAAATGTTTGAGACAGCAGGGTGTTTTCAAATTCACATTTGAAAAACTTACTGACTCTTACTTCTGTCCATTACTAGTTATATGAATTTGGGCAAGTTATCCTGTCTGTGCCCTGGATTCTTCATTCGTAAAATGGCACTCACCTTATATTGTTGTTATGAGGATTAAATGAGATAATGCTTTAAAGTGCTCAAAACAATGCCTGGGACACAGTAGGCACTCAATGGATGGTCATGGTATTCAGCCCCGTATGTTCTATAATATGACCCAGGGGTATAATAAATGGGAAAAGAAAAAGACTCAAGGAGAACAGAAAGGTTAGTGATAGAGAAAGAAGAAAAGCTGGGAGAAAAGGAAGTGAAGAGAGTTCTCTAGACTTATTCAGAATTAATGATAAGTAGAAGATGTAGAGAGGGAGCTGCTCTAGGTTTTGGAATTAAACTTCAGAGAACTCTCATCTTTTATTTACAACCCTTTGAAATGCTGGATCATTCATTAACAGCATCCTTTGCTCTTCAGCAGCTCTACTTTGAACTGGGCTGTTTTCTTGGAATATCTAGTGTCCAGTTATTCTCTGAAATATGGCATATGAGGCTCCTTGAAACCTGGGCCTAACCAGAATCTAATTACTACAGCCCCTCCCCAAACCCATCTGAAGGATGCTTAAAACTTTGCAGTGGTTCAACACTAAGTCCAAGCTCCTTAATGTGGTCATAAGGATTCTTCCAATCCAGCCTCTACTCATCTCTTTCATGTCATTTCACCACTCTTGGCCTTGCACTTCATGCTCTCACAGCAACACTGAATGACCTGTAAGTTCTGTTTTGTCTCTCTACACACCGAGAACATCTTCTAACCTGTGCTTTACTCAGAAGTGTCTTCTGACTGCTCTGCCTACCCATTCTGGCCCAGGTGACTCCTATTCCTATTTTCCTCCACCAGGAAGCTTTCTCTGATGCCTCTGACTGGAAGATGTACCCCTTCACTCATAACATGAAAACACTGAACTCTTCAGAAAAGTGAAATTAAATTAGTCAAAGGTAAGAAAGACAAAAGGCTGATTTGACTGGAGAAGGCAGTGATATGTGGTAATTAGAGCTACAGCTTTGGCATTAAACAATCTGGTTTCCATTCCTTGCTCCCCATTCACTGTGGGGCTTGGGCAAGTACCAAAATCATTTCAAACTTTACTTCCTTTGTAAAACATGATTAAGTGTACCTCTTATCACATAGGATTATTGCACCAATTAAATGAGCTAATGCATTGAGCTAACGCATGTAAAATATTTAATTCAAGGCATGGGCCAAATTAGTTATTAATGATGATAATAAGGATTCAAGGTGAGAATAAGTACTTAAGAGATTGAATGGTAGAATTATCTACCATTGGTTGGTTATTAAGGAGGCAGGAAGCTTTGTATGGGGCATAAGGAAGGGTATAAATGAGACTGAGGGCAATGGGGAAAAAAGATGAATTAAATAATGAAAAGTTGCCCACTGAAGAAGCAAGCATCCAGGAAAAAGAAAAATGAAGGGGAAAAAAGATCGAGATGTGAAAAGTTAAAGGTGAGGCTTATTATTAGAAAGAAGTATAAAGAGAAAGGGAAGAAGCAATAAACTAAGACATGGAAAAATACCTATAATACCCTGAACATTCAAGGCATGGGTATTGCTACTCATTCAGAAATATTGAGGGTACTTTGTCCTTTGTCAGGTAGAGGAAAACCAGCTGATCCACTGTTGTTAATCCAGCAAAAGCAGTGAGTCATGTTGCTATGGAAACTGTAGTTAGAGAGGCAGAGAGACAGAAGAGATCTCAAAGGTTATTTAATTAGTTACCTGGCTCTGCCTCTTCACTTCAAATCTATGTTCAGTGTATGTATAATGAAATATTTCTAATCCAGCAATTTACATACCAACACCCAAAGAAATACCATGTGGACAACACCACAAATTTTTTATATCCAAAACAAAGTTCATTATTATCTCAAATCTTTGGCATCACCCCTTCCTTGCTTTGGTTAATGATGTTAATTCTCCTAAATTTGACTAGAATAGTTATATCCATCAACCATCTCTCCTTCTCGCTCATATTTTGGCATCCAATTAATTGTCTCTGCAGCAACTTGCATTCATCTTTCTCTCACTCACTGCAACCACCTTAGCCTAGGCCTTCTTTTGTTTAGAATTTCAGAGCTTAAAAAGGCTTCATTCTACAGAGGCTCAGAGTGGTTAAGTGATTACCTAAAATCACGCAGGCTGTTGGTGGGCTAGTAAGACCAGTAAGCCAAGCTTACGGGTCAAACAATTTTTCTTTTAATTCCTAGTGCTTGAGATGCATAAAGATATCCACACAGCAGAACTGAGCTAGTGGACCTCAGGGCAAGCTCATGACTTTAACTTGTATATCTTAGTAAATGCCTCCATCCTAAATCTTTCACTAAATTTAGTTTCACATCTAGAGCCTGCTGGACATCTTTAATCTAATGTCCTGCTAACATTTAAAACTTAATATGTCTAAATGGAAACTCCTCATTTTCTTCTTCCTCATTCAGAAAGGCAGTGTATAGCAATACATTAAGAACTGGAATCTATATTTGTATCTCATTTCTGCCATTTACTAAGTTAAGCCCACAAAGCCTCAGTTTTTTTTAATTGTTAAATGGAAATAACAATAAGACTTAATAGAACTATTTGGAGAAGTAAGAGACATAACAGTTATCTTAAGCACTTGGTATTGTATCTGTCATGCAATAATTGCTCAATAATATTAGCAAAATTTCCCAACGAGAAAGCTCAATATCATCTTCAACTCTTTTTCCTTGCTCCCTGACTCCAATTGGATGCTGAGTCCAGATGATCTACCCATGCACTGTCACCCATGCATTCAGCCACTTCTCTCTATTTCTTACTTCCAGAGAAGAGAGAAGCTTGGCTGATAATCATAACTTGACTGCCACAAAAGTAACTTTCTTCTTCACTCAGTTTTTTCCTCCTCTCCTCCACATAGCTCTGGAAAGATCAATGTTGCTCAGGTGGAAGTCATACGAATTGTATTTCATTTGAATAGCTCACCATGTAGCACACTAAGGTCCCTGCACATGGTTAATTGAGTCAGGTCAACTGTTCCATGAGCTTTCTTCCATTGTGGCACTAACATTCACATTTACCTTGTTGTCTATTCAACACAAAATCCTGATTTCAGCCAAAGTAAATAAAAAGGAACATCAATGGGGAAAAACCAGACAGCCAAACCTGCTTTGCTTTGCCCAACCGCACGTTATAAGTCAATGGTTTATTATAGTCTGTTTACTTACAGGAAAGCTGCCGGTGTCTAAGACATAAGGCATTTAGAAAGTCGTTCAGACAGTGCATTCACAGTACTCAGAATCCCTAGAATGCCTGAGACTCAGTTTTCCATGAGTATGCTACTGGAGGAAACACTCATAGATCAGCCACTGTGCACTTTTATTGGCAGCACAGACATTGCTGATGTGAACCATTCCAAACAGCAAGCAGTTTCCCCAGTGAAACAATGAGTAAAACCATGGCATTCAACAGCTGGCAAGGAATGTTAGAGATAGCTTAATCTACTCTTTGTTTTGGACACAATCCTGCTTGAAACTATTTCAAAAAGATAAAAACCCATGCTCTGTTAATGGGCCTTCATCAGTCTTCAAATATCCCTGCCCTCCAAATTAGGGAGTAATTCCCTTTGTCTAGAGCAGACAGTTCAGTTGCCTAGCCAAGAGCCTTTCCTCATTTTCTCTTCTCTGGTAAAGAGCTCACTTGAGGGGGTTGCTCATTCCTTTCCTGTGCATCTCAGGGTTAAATTCCGATCATCTTGAACTTGCCAGTGATTGGTTTGGAAGGGGCAGGTGACCCAGTTTTGTGTAATAAAACATAATGAGAGTTCAGCTACAGGGAGCTTCTGGGAAAGGTTTTAAAAGAAGAGTTATAAAACAAAATAAAACCAAAAACCAGTTCCTATTTTTGGCTGGACATAATACTTGGAGCTGTGGGATTTCTTTTACAACCATGAAAGTGACAGACAAGGACAAGGTTTTTGGTAATATCACTGAGCTTTTGAATCACCAAACCTGGAACCAATCTACCCCAAGATTCCTTGTTGTATGAGATATAAATGTTCTTTATTGTTTGTATTGGTGATAATGAAAGTCCTTCCAAAGTATGGAACAATATTCATTTGCAAGCATTTAGAGAAAGAAATGGTAAACAGTAGGATCTTCTTTAGATTCCCTAAGGCCAAGTGTACCAAGCTAAAATTATTTTTTTGATAAAATTTGTAGATTACACATCTGAGAAAGTCATGAACATCAAATATTTTATTTCAGCAAACATCAGGTAAATTCGCTTATAATATTTTGGTTAACAAGATAGGAAAATATTGGGGAGAAGATGCACATGTTGAAGAAAGACTAGAGGAAGAGAAGACTGACATTTTAAAGATGCTATGACAGATAACAAATAAGCAATGGTATAGGAAAGAAATCAGCATGAAAGATGTTGATATGTCCAATACAAATGATGGGGCATACTAAAAGATGGACAGTGTATTGGGAATCAAGTACATACAATAATTGGAAACCTAGGCTAGTAATAGCTGGTATCACAGAAAAATTGATAGATTATATGCTTCCATTCTTATATTGTTTTTCTTTGGGGTGGATTGTGGTATGGGGACTTAGGGGAAATAGATAAAAAGACTCCAAGTTTAAGCACTTTTTAAAAATGAAAGCACTTCTCCCAGACAAAAATAAGCTAAAAAAATTTATCAACACCAAGCCAGTATTACTAGAAATATTGAAGGGACTTCTTTAAGAAGAAAAATCATGTATCAAAAACATGAATAAAAAATGTTAATAACTACATTCCTACCAATAATTTCCTCGAATCAAAAAGAATTAAGTGCTCCGACCAAAAGATAGAGTGGCTGAATGGATAAGAAAACAAGACCCCTACATATGCTGCCTACAAGGGACTTCTTCAGATTAAAAGACATACACAGATTAAAAGAAAGAGAATAGAAAAATATATGGCCTTGATGGACCTAGAGGGTATTACACTGAATGAAATGGGTCAGATAGAGAAAGACAAATATTGCATGATTTCATGTACATATGGAAACTAAAGAACAAAATAAACAACAACAATAACTGAAATAAATTCATAGATACAGAGAAAATTTTGACGGCCACTAGATGGGAGGGGGATTGGGGTGGACAGTGAAAAAGGGCAAAGGGATTAAGAAGTCCAAATGCATAGATACAAATAGACATGGAGATAAAACATATAGCATAAGGAAAATGGTTAACAATGTTGTAATAAATATGTAAGGAGGAAGAGGGATACTAGATTTAGTGAGGTGATCAATTTGTGAGTTATATAGATCTCTAATCACTATTCTGTAGAACTGAAACTAATATATTATTGTATGCTGACTATAATTGAAAAACTAATTGAATTGTACGATGTAAATACGAGCAACTAACTGTCTATTGTATTTTAATAATCTGGAAACAAAACAAAACAAAAATAATAAAATAAAAGTGAACACACTTCAATTATTAAAAGACAAATCATCGAGACAGTAATTTTAGACTAAGTCACATGGCAGAGTCCTAATTGCTGTACCTTGGATGAGGGCCAATACTATACTAGAAGGAAACACAATGCTGAATTCTACAGTTTTGGTCTAAAGATCTTCAAACTGCTAGGGTTGTTATAGACAAAATGGGAGGCCAAACCCTTAGATGAAAGTCAGGTGGCCTCAGCTATAGAGATAATAGAGATATAAAGGGAAGTGCCTTAACCAAACATTGTTGATTAATCAATGAATCCATATCAGCTTTGTGGAAAATCTGATTAATTGTTTGTCTGAGAACTTTGTTCATGACCCTGACTTAATCAAATATTTTTGTCATGAACTTGAATGAAAAGAAAGATGATATAAAAAACACATTTGTGAACAATAGAAAATTGGAAAAATTTCTGTCAGACTTAATAATAAAAAAATGGGGTGTAGTTATACCAGTTAAAAGTTAGAAGCTTCTAATGTGGCTTTTTTTCAACTTTACATTATAATACATATGAAGACAAAAAAAATCTTGAAAACTCACAATATGATTTACTGGGACCACATACAAGGACTGGCTCGTTGTGAGTATTTCAGAGAAATTTCCATGAATTACAAAACGAAGATGAAGTAATTAAAACAAATAAGTGGTAAATTTCCTGTGCTCATGTGGGGAGCCAAGCCGCTGGAAAGGGTTTGTCCCTCTTCTGTTTTTTTGGCTCTGAGACAGAAGAACATAGACCATTGAGGGTCTTTGTACTCTCTCTCTCTCTCTCTCTCTCGTAGAGTTCTAAGTTTTATCCTCTGATATGCTGAGCCAATTTTATCTTCACTTTACTAAGTTCTGATGGCACTTTTTCCATAGATCAAGAACCCGGGAACTATTGCTGAATATTCTGTTGTTTTATTGTCTGTTCTTATGCCACTACCAAATTACTCTTTTTAATTATCTTGGTTTTATAATACGTCTTCATATATGATAGAGGAATTCCCCTGCCCCCATTTTGTTCTTTTTTTCTTATAAAAAACAAAAACAGACTATTAAAAAACATTAATTTTGTCATATACATTGAGCAAATATACCCTTATCCTCAAATTTTACTAGAATTTTGGTAGGAAATATATTAAAATCATAGATTATTTTGAAAAGAATTTACAGTGTTATGTTTCTCCACATGAACATGCCTTATATTTTCATTTATTCTTTAACTGCTTCAGTCCTATGCCACTTAAAGTGTGTTCCATGGACCAGCTGCATGAGCCTTATTTGGGAGGTTTTGAAATGTCAAATCTTGAGCTTAACCCCAAACTACAGAATCAGAATCTGCTTTTTAAATAAGATATCCAAGTGATCTGTATATACATTTAAATTGGAAAAATGCTTTAGTAGAAGTTTAAAGATTTCGCTGGGATTTTATGCATATGCGTTCAGTTAATTCCTGGGTGAATATAGTCACCCCTCAGTATCTGCAGGGGATTGGTTCCAAGGCCCCGCTCAGGTACTAATATTCAAGAATGCTCAAATCCCTCAAGTAAAAAGGAGTATTATTCACGAACAACCTATACACATACTCACATATACTTTAAATTATCTCTAGATTATTCATAATACCTAATATAGTGTGAATGCCATGTAAATAGTTGTTATCCTGTATTGTTCAAGGAATAATGACAAGGAAAAAAAGGTCTGTACAGAAGCAACTATCATGAGCTTAACTACATAGTACACGTCAGCAGCAAAGAACATTTTTTTGAATATTTTTAATCCAAGGTTAGTTGAATTTGTGGATGCAGAGCCCATGAATACAAAGGGCTGACTCTACAGTCAGAAAGATATCCAAATCCTTTTCTGAACTACATTAACGTTTCTTATCAAATCTCTTCTGAGTTTTCTGTGGATATTTATATCACCTATAAATAATGACAATTGATTCTCCTGACTTGCTCCCTTTCCCATCTTGATACTTCCTCCTTTCCCTTGATTTATTTATTTGCCAAGACTTCCAATATCACCTGGAAAGTAAGGGAAAGAAAAGACATCCTGGTTTTATTCTCAACTTTAAAGAAAATACTTATAGTGTATCTTTTAGTAGATATACTTACCAGATTATAGAAATTTTTCTCTATTCTTAGTTTTCTAAACACTTTTTTCAAAAGTTCACAATTGATTTAAACATAATTTTCTGCATATATTAGAAAAAAATTATATGATTTTTGTCCTTTGGTTCATTAACATGAATTATACTGCTATAATTTCTGTCTTTGAACCATCCTTACATTCCTGGAATAAATCATCTACTGTTATAATTTATACTTAAACATCCTCTCTTTTATTAGATAATTTAGAATAAAGCATGTAGCTTTTTATGTTAATTAAATTATAGGAGTAAAAGTGCAACTGGACTTAACTTTACTGAAAAAGTAATTTATTCCCATTCTCTGCCTTTTAATATTTTACTATTTTTTATGTTTTATTTTATTATTAGTTTCAAGCGTATAGTGCATTGGTTAGACATTTAGTTTATCAAAAGAACATGGGCCAAGGCAGACACATAAAACTTCTCAAGGAGATAAATTTCTCTTGTTTGTGAACTTGATAAATATTTAGAACAAAGGAATGAATACAATTGTTGCTTTTCCCCATGTTTTTTTGGTTTAATAACCCAGCTAAACTTTGAAACTTATCTCTAGAGATGACTGTCCTCAGCATGCAGCTATTTCCATGGCACGACAGGGCAGTTATCTTATGATCAAGCTCCTCCTTGCTCTTTGAATCAAAAGATGATGCTCTTAACTTCAGTTACCATTTCTGTATAGATGGCACAGAAGACTCAGGCAGAACCACTTAATATACTGCTCCTACAAGATCTTTTCTCCATAGCTAAAACTTCTGATTAATAAAGCCCATTGTGGTGTACAGTCATGCAAATCCACCCCATTGCTGATGTGTTACATGTCAGGCCAGGATTATCTATTCTCTGGATGTAAAACAGCTGAGCGAGGCCCTTGGCAGTCAGGCATCTGTGGGTTCTTCTCAGTTGACTGATTATAACTCCTCTTTCCCAGTTTATGAGTGTCTGCTTTCAGCAAGCATTTTTAATCTTTCAAGAATCCACTGGAAGCTCCTTTCATAAAAAATAAAAAAAGAAAGGAAGAAAGGAAGGAAGGAAGGAAGGAAGGAAGAAAGAGAAAGAAAGAAAGAAAGAAAGAAAGAAAGAAAGAAAGAAAGAAAGAAAGAAAGAAAGAAAGAAAGAAAGAAAGAAAGAAAGAAAAATACATACATACAGACAGACAGACAGAAAGAAAAGCTGCCTATTATTTCCAAAAGTTCACAATCATGGTTTCAAAGCTATGGTCTGAGTAGGGGTCTGTAGCTATAGGTTAAAATTCCTGAGATATGGCCAGAATGAAAAAAGGCTGGAAGCACCACAGTGTGGTTGACTTCCCATATTAGTAGACTCACTCAAAGGATATGCTTATTTTCTTGACAATTCCAGTTTTTTAGGTGAATAGTTTAGGTAACAGCTAAACTAAGCGGCTGCTTGCTGGAGATTTTTTATTTGTAACATGATAGGGTATAAAGAGTGCAGAGTTGCATAAGATCT